>JAZHYW010009735.1:0-31617 GCA_037355805.1 Ixodes ricinus
TCATTGGACGAGTATTATATTTAGCTCCCATTGAAACAAACCTACTCGCGTACAAAACATGTATCCTTCCAAAATTAGAACACGCAAGCGTAATTTGGAATCCACAACCAAATTACCTAATCTAGAGGCTCGAACCTTCAGAACGAAGCAGCCAGATTTATATGCGGTGATTATTCATCCAAAACTCTTGCTCCGCTTTAAAAACTAACATAAATCTTCCCCTTCTAAAAAAAGTAAATAAAAAAACGATAAACATTTTTTTTTTTAGATGTGCATTACTTAGATTTTGATTTTCAAACCACATACTGCCGGGCTGCCAATTTTATATCATCCAGATTAGATCATTGCTGCAAGATTGAACCATTTCAGTGCCATACACACGTAGCCAGGATTTTGTTTCGGGGGGGGGGGGGGCGCTCATGACAAAACGCTGTGTGAGGGGGAGGGGGGAGGGAAGGCCCCAGCAAAATGGAAGATTTTTTTTTTTTGGGGGGGGGGGGTTGGTTACGTGCCTGGTGCCATACTAACACTTTTCTCCTTTAGTACTTTGCATCATTGACTGGAACAAACTACCCGACCATATTGTAACTGAGCGCAATCCCATTTCAGTTAAGAACAAGTGCATCAGATTGCGTAACAGCAAACCTTGATTTTTAAAACTGCATCATAACAATAACACGCTGATAAGCAATTTTTTTTGTGTGTGTGTGCTGTGTTTGTGTGCTTTCTACTTGTTGGTGTCTATTTTTTATGTTCAATTATTTCTTGTCTTTTATTTTTTAATTCCCTCTCATGTAATGCGTCTTCGGATGCCTTTGAGCTGAATAAAATGAAATGAAATTAATGCCTCTGCATCATTTACCCGATTGTTACTGCAGTTCACTTTATCTGGTCCCACTACTTGGAATATTGCCGATTTCATAGGGATTCTTTTTTTTTCTTCGTACTACTCCAGTGTCGTTCAGAGATAATTACACCACCCAATTTATTGCTTAAAAATAATTCATCTGTCTCAAGATATTACTTTCTTGTATTTCACCAGAATAATTGTAGGTTATAATATTTTTTCTGTGTTCTAAAATTTGTTCTTTAAATCACTTGGCGTTGACAGCTCTCATGTCAGCTCATAAAAAAAGATGTTGCGAAAAACCGCGTTTTTACGACGTAAAAGCTACGCGCGAAGCCTTCAGCTCAGCCCTGTAGCGTGGCGCACGTCAGCCTGCTGCCGTGACGTCACTAGAGGCGTGTTCTGGCCTTCTCTTCTAGGTGATGTTGACTCGACCCCCTTCCCAACTAGGAAACGAACAAACACCCGGAGCAGCTCAAAATAGCGTGCTGCACGCTCTCTGCGTCTTCCCACATTATTTATGGCATTGGATAGATTTATTTATTTTTCTACGGATGTCGAACGCTTCGTCATGGTAGTTGTCATTTTCCCAACGAGGTAGAGAGGCTTAGAGGGATGAACTGGTATCCCGTTCATCGGGCGAAAGCGACCCCCATTTGGCTGCTGCCATGTTGTACAATTTCGGCCACTAGACACGTGACCGTACCAAATCCTAAGGATTTTACGCAAAACTGAGTCGAGATTCGTATTGCGATCGCTTTAAAAAGGCACAATAAACTATTTTTTCAATACTTTTAGCCCCATAGATCAGTGTCTAGCTCCGATGAAAGACCAAAATACAGCACCGCGGCTGGCGGCATCTAGCGGAGGCATTGCGAAGCTGCCCGAGGTTTTGTCGAGAAAGCACATTTTGGACTTAAAACAAACAAAACACAACTTATCTCGTCGGTACTGTTAATAAAGATAAAGAAGCATGTATTTGTGCGCGGTACTTCGTTAAAATACTAAACGAAAAACTATAAGGTCACGTGTCTAGTGGTCAAAAATGTGCAACATGGCGGCTGCCAATCGGGGTCACTTTCAGCTCCAGTATATCGTTATAAGGCCCTCTACTTCGTTGCATCTGCCTCCCGATGCTTGGTGGCGTCACCAGGTGATGATTGTTGTAATTCCGATAAAATGACCCATTATATCCATCGCCTCTCATAGTGCCTGCCCGCTAACCACAGACGCGAAAGCTCACGTACGATTCTTTGTGCCCACAAAAGGCAGCTCCCGTTCTGTTTTTTCGTGTGGCACGACGGACGCCTATCAGAACTGGGGCGGTTGCGAGGAGCTCCATGACTGCCGCTTCTCCGCGGTGCGCAGTTGTACTGCGGCGAAAACAGACGCTCTTCCGAAGTCGCGCGGCGCAATAAGGTAAGAGCAGCGTTGTACGGAACGGCGTTCCAAGGAACGGCCTGGAACGCGATCCTTTTAGAAGGAACGAAGGAACACCACCGTTTCATTTTGCATCGGTGGAACTGGAACGGGAACTCGTTACATTTTTACTGAAACAGAAACAAGAACGCCGTTCCTTTTTTTGGTCCAGTGGGGTAATTGTTTTTATTTCCAAGATTGAAATTCTAAAAGTATAAAAAACAATTTCTTTACGAAGAGCAGGACCTGGGTAACTTTTTTGTTAGTTATTTTAATGTTGATTTTCTGGGGTCCTCGCTTGGTAACAGTGGGTGCAGGAGAGATAGTGGACATTCATTATTTCTTTAGTGCCCGAGGCTGCGGTACAAAATCAACACTTTTAGTCGAAGGAAAAGACCCAGAAAGAGGGACGTTTCAAACTCAGCTAGATTTTTGTTTGCTTCCACGAATCCTCATGCACCCAGAAATCTAAAGCCGACTACAGCCACCACTTAACTTCCACAAAAGGACCTGCAATTACAGAAACAAAAAAACAGGCTACCAGACATCGAACGCACCCTTGTATACCGAACATTAATCACTTAAACGATAACCGAAAATTAACCTTTATTCCTTCTCCCCTTGTACCCCACCTTCAAACTGAACAACAAATCCAACCTTCACGAAAAAGAACTTGTAGTTTTCAAGGCTGACCTTCCAAAAGTTCTGCACTCTTCTTCACTTGCTCGTTTTGCGAACAGCAACATCGATAAGCAACTGTTGTTAAGTTCGAACAAAGGACTTTGTTAGATTGAAACGTGTGAGTTTGTTGTAAAACGCTCGTGCAATGTGGCGTAACAGTACATTTGGCTGGTCTAAATCGCCCACAGCAAACATGAATATGGTTCAAAGCTGAGATTTTTAAAGGTGAATAAATCACCAACTGAAACTCTCCTTCCGCTTGTTTTCTTCTCCTGTGGCCCTTCCATCACGGCATTCAAATTCGTATGTTGCCCTTTGATGAGATAAATGAAAAAGAAAGAAAAAAAAGAAAGCTTTCTTTGATCTAACCAGATATGGTAATCAGCGAAATACAAATGTAACGTATATGTAACGACACGTTCCATTTTCTAACTGTAACGGGAACCAGTTCCTTTCACACAGATGGAACTTGTAACGGGAACGCGTTCCAAAAATCAGAAGGAACGAGGAACGAGCTTTCGTTCCTTTTTTCTGAGGAACGTGAACAGCACTGGGTGAGAGTCGCCGGTGTAGTACACCACACGTCCAGTCCAGGGCGGATATAAGGGAAAAGGGGGGGGGGGGGGACAACATCGCTTAGAAGACAAGGCCGTAGTGCTGACATTTTTGCGTCACCAACGAAGGCCAACGTTGGACACAGATTGGAAACGGGTGCTGCGTCAACGCTCGGCTTCGAGTCAAGTTTGAGCCAAATGTTGACGCAATCGTCGTGTCCAATCTGTGACCAGCGTTGGCCTTCTCTGATGACGCCATCTCTGTCAGCACTACGGCTCTGTCATCTAGGAGGTGTTGGGGCAGGGGGGGGGGGGGCGTTCCTTTTAAGCTTTCCAAAAGCAACTAAAAATATAAAAACGACATACACAGGCTTTTTTTTTTAGGAAGTTTTAGTTGTTGTGAAATGGCAAGTATTAGGTCAACAAAAGAGATAGGGGTAACGCTTTGCCCGTGACGTCAGATCTCTCTGGAAACTCCCCATCCCCCGCTCCCTTCCTCCTAGTCCTGACGTTATGAATCTGCTCACGGATACAAAGAGAGGATTAATGTTTTCAGCCATTCCAGGTCAAATGTGCCCGATCACATGAGCATCCTATCTGGTAGATCTGAGGTAATTCAGTAATTACCTGAAGTTCCACCGCTCCTTAGCCTCAATGTTCGTTTTCTAGGGCGCTGCCACTTTGAAGAAACAGTTTGACAACTTTTATGGTCAACACAAGGGAGATTTTGTTTAGCAACCCGCATTGAGAGACGAACGGCGAATGTCGAAAACCATGTTCTTGTCGCCTGGAAAACATCTTCGTCGACTTGTTCTTCGACGGTCTGAGAACACAATGTCGCACCGCGATGACGGTGCGGCAACACGGAGAACGCTTCGCCATACTGCTTACTTATCTTCGTTCGTGTGCGGTGGACCGTCCCTTTCAGAACTTGAGCGTCACCTACTTAGTGGCTCAAATGTCAACCTAAATGTTTGTATGCTAATGGCGGTGAAAACCTAAACATCGTTGCAGCCTAAAAAAAAAAAACAGTAAAAAGATTCTTAGAAAAAAATGGCGAGATAGAGATAAATTTGAATATTACGAGCATTTGGCTCGAACCAATCAATAACTTAAATAAAAGAAAAAAAAAAGCAGAAAAAAATGTAGGTGTAACGCCATAATTAGAGGTTTCAGCTGCCCTGCGCTTGCCGCTTGCGAGGGAACGCGTGCAGTGTTTTTGATGTCTCAGATACGGCTTGCGGAAGCTTCGGGAATGATGATATCTCTGTATGATACGTCACGATTTTCTTCTCCCACTGAACGCGCCGAAAAGGAGGGGCTTCAGTGCTATTTTGAAAGTGCTGTTGTGACTACTTGGCGCATCAATCTGAAAGTATTCACGATACTGAACGCCAGTGGAAGACGACTTAATGTGTGTAATTTTTCTCTCAAACGGAGAAACCGTTTCAGTCTCCCTTTAAGTTCAGGCACCGACAACGCTGCGAGGTAATTGGCCAATCAAGCTGCTTCAAAAGCGCAAGTCGCGAGGCACCGCCTTTACAGCCATTTGATGTATAAAATTGTATCACGGCTTCAATGTGGGTCGGTGCGTTGCCCTTACCGGTTGAATATTTGTCACCACCAAAACTGAACCATAGAAAGAATTGTAATGTAAAAACACACATTCTTTACTGCTTTTGACTACCGAACGTTATGGTGCCCGATGACCACCATTAGTACGGTAAAGGGTAAGCTGCTATTTGAGTCACCAGATGGCACCGAATTTCGGAAAGGGTGTCTTGCGATGAAATATAAGTGCGGGCCTCTAAATACTTCTAAGTGTGAAGGTTGGTTGTGGTAAGTAGGCTCGCGGTGTTAACCGTAGATATAAGATGTTGATCCTTGTTACAAGTGGCCATCACCGACTTGTTATGTCTGATCAACTTGGTTCAATCCTGCTTGCGATTTTCATTATTGACGACGAGCATCGGAGCGACCGTCCACGCTTTTGCAGCTCGAGCGACGCCGCGACTGAAAACAGCGAGGAGAATCTCATCTTGTGAGTAAGGTTTTAGCGTCCATTCTGTGGCGTTCACGCGGAATAAATCGTCGCGCGTCACATTATCGTTGCGAAGCCTTGCGGTGTAACGTGCCTCGTCAATTTCGCTGAGGCCACTAAACTAGTAAGACACTGCTAGGACGACGTAGAAGCAACAATGCCAAAGCGAAAAAGAGCACGGGCGCTCACACCGGGACGCCGACATCACATTCCAGTGGTTTGTTGATGCAGGATGCGGCGCCTCTTGGCCACAGCCCATTCGCGCACGTACGGCGCCGCTGGTGAGCCGCTAGGGTTTCTCCAGTTTGTTTGTAAACACGATACTCTTCAAGTTACTTCGTGAAGTAATGAGGGTGAAAACGGGGACCAAGGAACGGGGTTGAAAAAGACGGAGTTAGTTATTTCTACAAGTAACGCTTTACTTCCTAGTTTCTTTTCAAGTTATACAGTACGTTGTGATCTACGTTAGGCTAGAAAAAAGATTCGGGGCAAAAACAAAACGTACTGTTGGAAGGTCAACCGCGAAAACAAAACCTCTTTGATCTTGTTTAATTATCAGGCTCGCGAGAGGCAATTATTAGGATCAGTCGGATGTAGTTCCACGAGCACAATGATAGCGCGGCCAACTGCTCAACTTTGCGGGGGATGTTTGTGCTCGTCTGTTCTTTCGGCGTGTCTGGGTCTTAACGCAAATAAGACCGAGTTGGGAGATTTACAACAAGGTGAGTGATGCGCAAGATTCTCGGACAAAACAAGCAACTACCTCGTTATTCATCCAAAAACTTTCCGAAAGTAAACACTCGCTACACTCCGAAGGGAAAGAGAAAACGAACGTTAGACTGGTTTTCTCGTGAGCAAGAGGAAAAGTTAACGAGCCGCGCGTTAACGTCCAAGCCCGGAACTTCTCGGAGCGCGCTCGAGAGACCCGGAAAGTCCGGTGGGCAGCCGGAGCAGGAACCCCAAGCGCGCTGCATTGCCGGCGGCTCGGAGGCGCGCGACAGTGCTCTATCTGCTGCGGCAGACCGCCGCCGTCGGCCCTTGTCCGCCAGACAGGGCAGGCCGCAGACGGCTTTGCAGCGACGTGTCACTGCGGCTTCCGCGAAGAAGGATCATCAGCGCTCGCCAGGAAGACCCATCATTCCGGATTGGAAAAGGGCCGCCGCCACGACCAAGCGGCGGCGCGCCGCTTATCCCCTAGTCGCGTCTGGTCGATAATAATAGTAATAAATAGAGGGAGAGAGAAGGCTGGCCTTTATGGAGGCGGAGAGGGAAGCCGCCGAGGGGGAAAGCGCGGTCGCCATGGCAACCATCTCCTTGAACGCCGTTAACATCTGCGCAGGCGCACTGGGGCTCCCGCTCCTAATGATAATTAAACTTGGCGGGACTCGTCGGCCGACGGTTCGTGCGTCTCGCAGGTCGGCCCCGGAGCTGCGCTGCTCGCGCCCGCGAGGACGCTGGCCGACATCGACGGCTTGGGCGGCGGTGTGCGGGTTGCCGCGGCGGCTTTTCGGGCGACGACCGGGGAAAAAGCGCGCGTCGACGCGGTGACGGTGGACCGGCGACGCGCCGCCAATGGCCGCCGCCGCCTGGGCCCGCTGACTATCGTCAGGGAGACGGAACGAGGCCGGCGCCGCCCTGGCGGGGAGTCCCGGCGACGAGCCGCCGAGATCCAACATGGAGCTCGTGCGGCGGTCCAAGAACTTCAGCGTGGCCGAGAGCGACGCGCTCATCTCGCTGTGGAGCGACCCGGAGACCCAGAAGAAGTTCGACTCGGCCTACCGGCACTCGGTCATCTGGGAGATGATCGCCAACAAGCTGCGCATGCACGGATACGACCGCTCGTCCATCGACTGCAAGACCAAGATTAACAACCTCAAGGCGACGTACTTCAAGTTCCGCAGGATCTACAGCGCCGGTGAGTGCCGTGGTTGTGGTCGCCCACTTCCTTCCTGCTCGTGCGGGGTGCCTCGAAGATGGCCCCGCGCTTGCCCGTGTCTGCGGGATCGATAACACGCCGCGTGCAGGCGGGCCAATGTTTTGATTTGCGAAGGCGAGCGTGCCCGACGGGGGCGTGGGCATCGCGCGCCGACAGCTGCGGCCGGGAAGTCTTCCGGTTTCACGCGTCGCATCCTTTGACCCCGGGTGCCGACGCCCCGTCGCCGGTCGCGGGCCGGCCTTGGCGCCGTTTGACGTTTCTCACGTGTCCGCTGGCGTCTGGGGAGATCACGCCTCCCGCATCGGCTTCTTACGGCGATCCTAATTGCTGGGGGTTGAGTAAGAGGTAGCTGTTGCCATCTTTTTTTTCTTCGTACGTTTTATTTGAGAGCTTATTCATATGGTTCAGATTGCACCGGTTAGGTTAGGGCCCGTAAACGAGCACCTTAAACAACGCTATTCGTACTGACAGACGCGCATACTTGCATTTCTAAAGAGACGAAAAAAACTGGCGATATCGCGTTCGTGTTATACGCTGAAAAAACACTGCAACACGTTAGCAAAAGAAAAAAAAAAAGGACATACGCGTGTTTTGTTTTACACCTCCAGTGGCAGGCAACAACACTTAACAGATTGGCCAAATTGCACCCGGGTCTAGCTGTTCCACACTCTCCACAATGGATTGCACAATTGGCGCGAACGCGACGAAGGTGCTTTCTGTGATATCACTCCTCGCGTGGTGTATTTACTCGCGGAAACGGCAGAGTTCACCGTCTCAGTGGGCGCTGCGGATAAGCGGATCTTACCATTGCTCTGGCATGTATTCTTCGATCAATCCCTGCCTAGTTTTGATAGAAAGCGGTGAGAAAAGTCCCAGAACGGCAGCGATGGCTTGTTTCCGGTTAACTGTGTCGCACTCTCTGCGGCCCTTGGTGGTGTCCTTCGCGCGGGGATTCCTGCGGTGTTCTGTTTTGTTTTCAGAGTTTTTGGGGCTATCGAGTGCAGATTGCGAGACGACAGTTTTTATCTGGGCCCGTTAAACGTCCTTTGCAGTGGAAGACCACTGTTCCGTCGTGAACTCTGGTCGATATTATCTTGGAGAACGCCGCTGTAGCGAATGCCCCGTTTTTCCCGCGCCTGGCTGAGAGGCGTTGGGCAGGTCATGAAAGCGCCGGTGTCCGCGCTACACGACGGGATACCGGCGACCCTCGAGACCCGATTCGAGGAGCTCGAACACGATCACACACGCCAAATGGGAGGCGGTAATGGGATCGTCTCTACGTCCCGCCACATTGGCAGATCCCTTTGGTTTTCGTGTTTAAAGCCATCTCGTCTACCTTGTGGCCAGCACCCTTCGCTGAAATGAACGCCGTCATCTCGACGTCGCGAGCAGAGCTTCGATGGAGGAAACGTCGTCCGCCACGACGGATGATATGCGAGTGGTCGAGACGTGTCCCGTGGAGGTGTGAAGGTCGCTGATGGAACGACGAGGTCGGGGCTGGCGAATGCCCACGCCTGTGCGCTACGGGTATACCGGCAGCAAAGCGTGAAACACACGTGAGCAGAAAATCGCGCGTGACAACCTTAGCTGTCATTGGTGGTTTCTATAGTTACGCCGCGCGGCGGTGCGTTGGCGACGCGATTTTCGCTCAATGTGTATCATGCTTAAGGCGCGTTGACTCTCACTCCTACATCGTACAGAGGGTGTTTGTTGCAGACATGGAGGCCAGAATTATCTGCGGCACGCCTCCGGCATATTTGCTTCATACATGCGTCGAACATTTCTGCAGACAGTAGTACCAATGTGATACAGGAAGCCTCAGGCAATGTCTGCAGGCTGTCTTTTGTATTACCAGTTTGACTGCGCGGCTTACCACTCTGCTTATACATCGTACAAAAGACAGTCTGCATACAGATTCGAATGCGAGTCACCGCGACATCCGTGCTTCGAATGCCGAATGGTAACGAGTTCAAAGAGAAATCGAGGTGCGGCGTTCAAACCACGCACATTGCGCTGACTCGTGTTTGCTGACTTCCTTTTGTATGATGTACCATGTGAGCAGTGTGACCCCGGCCCGGAGGAGGTTTCTGAGATCGCCTAAATATGGCGATAACTGAACTCTGCTGGCTCTAAGCGTCGTATGAATTCCCGAATCATGAGGATACACGGCCGATTTCTCTATTAAAAAAGAAAAAAAAAAAGAAAGGAATCAAAGATCGCTACACACCGATTTCACCTCCGGCAATGGGAGGAGCATGTTCCGAAACCAGGACCACTGTCGGTCGATAGCGAGCGAAGGATCCTCGCGCCTCCGACTCTCGGAGTGATATCTGGGCCGGCTTGCTAGAACAGCGTCTCAGCTGAGACTGGGTAAAGAAAGCACTGCAAAGGCTGGGGCGCGCGAGCGTCTTGAGACGCAACTTGAGTCCGGCTCAGCTCGTGCGCTGGCTTTGGCAGTGCTTTCTTTCACCCAGTCTCAGCTGAGACGCTGCTTCTAGCAAGCCGGCCCTGGAATGCGCGCGGCTCTTTCGCCATACAGCTCGGACTACGATTCAACCCAGCGAGCGCGCGCTCGAGCGCTGACGACCGGACACATCATTCCCGCGGAAGACAGAAAAAACAAAACAACAACAACAACCATAGTTCGCTTTTTTTGAGACGATGATTGCATTGCAGTATTATGTTCCCTCTCCTCGGAAAATTTACATTTTTCTACTACTCTTACTCGCTTCTATCATTTACAAAAGCATACACATATTGTAATAACAGAGCTTGCAATCTCAACGAAATGTCGCGTTTTCATTGGTCACATGTCGTCCTGGCTGCCGGCACAATGCCCCTTCTTCCCATCGCCGAAGACAATTTCAATCTTTGATTGCTTTGTTTTTTAACATGGAAATCGGCCGCGCATCGTTATAATTTAGTTCTAGGATGCTTCCCGCTGGGTGAGTTATCGCCATATTTAAGCGATCTCAGAGATCTTTTTCAAGGCACCTTTAATGGTTCAGGTTTTCGTTATCTAAACGCGAGCAGTGTTTCATCGGTCGTGAACTTTGCGACTCGTGGATTTTATTATGCTTTATTGAGGAAGATATGAACGGTCTGTGTAGGGTAGAAATGTCTTCAAATATGATAAAAATGCAGATTTTACCGCAGATGGCACGAGTTGGTTCTAGTGCCGTCTCCTTCGGATTTGACGTCGAATGGGATGCAATATGGCACGTGTGGTATCAACAGTTTCGTACGTGACTTTGGAGATGTTCCCCGGGCACGACTTCCAGTAACTCGTCTGCGTTCCCTCGCCAAACATGGCGCCAGAGAACAGAGGCACTCGCAGGAAGTAGTAGCCGCCAAACGTTGTGTTCGCGGCGTTCTTCTTGTTTTGAGGTGCAAACGTGGAGCCTTTTGAAATCCTGCGATGCAGAAACCATGGAATGACAACGTCAAATGAATATATAATAATGCGCATTTATAACAACCTTCAATTAGAACCTGAATGTTGGTAAAATGCCACGTTGCTGTTCTTCACTTCGTCTCTGCCGTCAGGATAATGAAGTCTCTCCGAGAGCAGCGGCGAACGAGTTTCCCCGAATTCATTTGGTTGTGATTATCATTTTCAGTGAATGTCGTTATATTTTCCCGTGCGGCGGCGCACAAGAGACATTTGGCTCGCTGCAAATGACATTAATTTTCCCCCGCGACAGGGCTAAGTTACATGCTAGTTCAGACAGCGTACATCTGTCCAAGTTACGGCGTGATTGCTGCGATTACACCGAGCCGCTGCTAACTTTCATCATAACTAGGGCAGAACGGATAGCAGTCCGACTCTGTTACCGTGGAACATACTCTCGAATCTTGAGAGTTCGAGCCTCTCGAAAGCACGGATTTCCGTTTGATTTATCCCCTGTTGTCGGGTTAGGAAACCGGAATCAGTTTATTTTACCAATTTATCCTAAGCTAGTAATCTTTAACTCACTCTTGTATTCGGACCTCAGCTGCCGTCACCTTATCTGGGGCGCGGCCATGACCGGAAATTTGGAAGATATTCCTACTTCGAAAGAAAATGATCGCAACTATTTCCAACGCTCCACATAACCCTCCCACTGCTGAGTTGTTTTTAAAAAAATACGCTATCATAACTTTACACCACGTTTACAATTACAGATTAATCGCAAATCTCGGAAGAGAGCTGAAACGAAATTCCCAATTTCTGGCAAACCTTCTGAGCAAAAACGTTGCAGCCCACCCTACGCGTCACGCTGAATGTTGGGAGAATCATAGTGGACAAACCACATGAAACAAATGATGAAATATACACTGCCTTGTTTACTAAACAGCCTCATTAGTCGCGATTTGCTCCTTGACTCGCTTACCATAAATGAACCTCGTCACTTCTATATACAATAGTCTATCAGTGCCATTATGTTTGTGCATCAAAGTGTGAAATAAAAAGTCTGCATCTTCTGCCACTGTAGGGGGCTGGGGATCTGTCAACCTGTCAAGCTGTTTTACAGCTTTTTCCCCCGACTTTCTCTTCATCGTATGATTGAAAATAGGGTTATTATTATTATTATTATTATTATTATTATTATTATTATTATTATGAGTGTCGTTTCGGTATTGACAGCCTAAATCCCCACCAACAAAGGCTAGACCTTTTTTTCTTCTTTTTTTTAATCAAACATTTATCATGATTTTTTTTCTGTTGTTGTTTTTGTTGAAAACTCAAAATAAAGATATGGTTTCATCGAGGTGCGGCGGCTGACGTCAATCCACGAGTGTGAAATTCTGATGAGAGAACTTAAAGTTTTACCGATTAGCGTCCTGAACATTCGTCCGAGCACGCACAGGCGAGTCGGAGATGTGCTGCCCGTAGTCCAAAATGGCAGTTGGATTTCCCGAAACGAAATGCTGCTTCGTGCTCTCCAGTGACGAACTGTAGCCGTCGGGATCCCGAGAAGCCGAAGGCTCGCAGCACAAATGCACAAATCCAGCCAGGAAGAGACGTCACTGTCCATGGGGAGAGCTGTGAGTCACGTGGCTGCAGCACGAACGCGTCACAGTGACGACGCACTCCTCGTGGCAGGCGCTCCGGAGAAAGGCGGGGGAAAGGCTGGGCTCGGGGAAAGAGAACGAGAGGATCTAAGCTTGCCATTGAAAGGCGCGGAGCGGAAGTTTCTTTAAAAAGATCGCTGCAGCCGCCACGATGCTTCTCGAAGACATGCGGGAACATTTCGCGCCTCGGTTATGTACAACAAAGCATGGTGAATGCTTTCTTGTAGGCTCTCAGCACTTCTCCGCGGGGAGAACATTCCCGAAATTCCTCTTTTCCCTGGTGCAGGCAGATCAGGTCACTTAGCGTGTGCCTGAAGGACGGCGACCGCACATGATTGGCGGGGAATAGAGAGCGATGGCGTGACGTAACCCCTAGCAACCGAGGTGCAGTGGGGGACGGAGGGGCTAGAGACCAGAGCCCGCTTGGGCCCAGAGCTTGGGCCGCTGGCGGGGCGCCGCGAGGCGGCGTGTACGGGGGCCCAAGGTGGGTCAATGTTTTGTCATGAGCCATCCGCCCCACCGCAGACTGTCGCCGCGAAGCGTCGTTAACGGTGTGGCCGGGGTGGGTTAACACTTCGACTCTCTCGCTGGGTGAGGCTCTGGCAGGGCTGCCAACACGGAAAGTCAAAATTGCATTAGCGGACGCCTGAAATTTCCCAATTTCTGCCGAAGTTTTTCTCGCTTGCCCAAATAATTGTATAATACTAGATATTCGATATTTTACACATCACTTCCACCTTTACGATGAGACATATATTATATAGCCTTTACGCCTCGCGTACGTTTAGCAAAAGAAACAAAAATGAGCTTATCGGGCCAAAACCGTGACCAAAGCAAATGTGGCGAAGAGAATTGTTACCTGGGGGATTCAAACTGACGAATGAGACCCTACCTTCGATTAGATGCTATGCACGTCATCAGAACATTGTACTGCTTTAATAACTACATTAGCGCTTTTTATAATAGTCCGAAACAAAAGATGCAACGGAAGCGAGATTTCCCGAACTCGAACATAGGGAACACGACACACAGTAAGTACTATTTTGTGCACGGCAATTCACGAAATATTATTAGTCATGGTAAGTCTGCATCTTGGACACGTAAGTCTGTATCTCCAGACATCGCAGTATTTCTTCTTGTACTCGAGCCTTCTTTTCAAGGAGGCACAGCGGCTCTCTCAGAAGCTTCGAGTTGACTGGTCCCTCCTCCATAGTTTTCACGGAAGCGAAGAAAACTGATTTAAACACAAAAAACATTCGCGTGCTCCTCAGTTTTGCCAGCACAGCAAAACGCCAAACGGCTGAAGTGAATAACCTAAATATAGCGAAAGCCGCTGAAATTCAGTGTTATTACGGAAAACAAAAATCATAATTCACCTGTGAACTTCTAGATATGTACGGCACCCAAACTTTTCCCTCAGACTAGCGAGATTTCCTTATTCCCCATATAGAGCTGAATATTACCTTAAGCTGGGGAATTTCCCTCAAGTTGGCAGCCCTGGGCTCTGGTCCTCAGAGCCTCTTTCTTTTTGCGGCTTCCCCATTTCCCAGGAATCTGCCTAGTACGGGAGCGTGGGCTCCTCGAGGTGAATCTGTCTGATATGGCAGCGCCGACCGTTTAAGTATTTTCTTTTATTTGTTTGGCCGACGGGCAAAGCGTGGTGACGAAACGCCAATAAAACATGTAATTCTACGGAGCCTCAGACAGCCTGTGTTTCCTACGAAACGCCAAAAAAGTGTCAAAGAAAAAAGAAAAAAGTCCCTGGAATAAATGTTTTCGGTAAACAAAAGACCCCGGAACAAACGACCCCGCAAAAAATTGCCCAAAGTGGGAGAAAAGGGCCCCAATGGGCAAGGAAAAAAATTATTTCCCCGGAACTCATTTGGAAATGAGAGTTGTAACCTTCGCAGATTTGCCCCCAAACCAGTAATTGTGTTCTGGTATATAGTGCTGTAATTTTTTTTTTAAATAATAAAAAAGAAAAAAAAAGAAAAAAAGGAAGATGCACTTGGACTGTGTTGGACACACTGGCATGAAACGTGGAATGTAAGGTTTGGAATCATTGTTGGTCACAACCATGAGCCACCCGAAAGTATGAAAGGCCATCGACGCCTTACGCTCAAAGGAATCCGCCGGAAGCATAAAAATGGCCGAGGACCCAGTCGGCGGTCCTCCCAAGAAAAGGAGCAAGTCGGCGCTTGTCCAAATGCAACGCCGCCTAAAGAACCTCTGTGAGGCGTACGCTACTGAGATGACGACAGTTGAGAACATCTTGCGCGCAGTCGACCATGCAATTCGATCCTAATGTTTCTGCATGTACTTAGAATATTCACGTCAGTGTGTTGAAGCGCATCTCCCTGTTTCTTTTTATTAAGAACAAAAAGACAGAACTTAGAACTAGAAGGTGATTACATTTTTGGGAGAAATTTGCGACGTTAATATTTTTCATTTAAAAGTGGGTGCGCGTGAAAGTTTTTTTTTTCTTTTTTACCCCTTGGGACCATTTCTTCCTACATGAAACTTGGGACGATTCTTTCCGGGGCCATTTTTTCCTACACCCGTTTTTACGCGGTACCCCCAAAGGAAAAACCCGCAAGTTTTCCCGAATGGAATCGTTTCCCGATTTCAAGCTCCCTTTTTTAAATCTCTGGAGTCTGGAGAAAAGAAGAAGCCTCTTGAAATACGTTGCCTGTTCTTTTTCTGTCTTCCTTCGCGTTTTCCGTTTTCCCACCCTAGTCTCAGGTTTACCATCATGTTCAGAAGAAGCCCGTTTAGTGTGCAGTGGAAGCCAAGCAAGTCCGAGATCGCAGTCATAGTCATCGGGTCAGGCACGTAGCCAGGATTTTGTTTCGGGGGGGGGGGGGGGGGGCGCTTATGGCAAAATGCTGTATGAGGGGGAGGGGGGAAAGGAGGTCCCAGCAAAATGGAAGATTTCGGGGGAAGGGGGGGCCCGGGCCCCATGGGCCTCCCCCTGGATACGTGCCTGCATCGGGTGGTTACTATACGCGAGTTACCATTGCTTCGGTCCCGTTTCTACCGCACAGTAGATTTTGGCCCTTTTATTCGGCGTTCTGCTCGCTGCACGGTTTGAAGTAGTAGTGAATCTGCGTTAATTCGTGCTCTTTTCAAGATCATCTACGGGAGTGAATAACCGAATCACAACTTTCGGAGGCGTCTTGATGCCCCGTGGTGTGCTCGCGACACAGCAATCGTTGGCAGCTTTAAAAGGTGCGTTTATACTCCAACGTATCACGAAGAAACTTTTCGAAGCCTCAATAACCGAGCTCATGACATCAGCCAACTCAGTTAGCACGAAAACGCAATCCTCGGTTTTCAGACTTTTCTTTCTGAGAGCCTTTCGTCAACAATACGAGAGTAGTGCAGCAGAATGTGAAAACGCTGGACAGGTAATAGGTAATACCAAGCGCATATTTTAGTTTTTAACGCTAGGTTGTACGCGTAAAATGTGAAAAAAGTCGGGATGTTGTGTTGGAGCTAACCGTGTCGCTCCGTGTACAAACGCCTTTTGGGTGCATCTCTCCGGCGTTTGGATCTGCGAATCTGCGAGTGAGCGTCAATTAATCCTCGAAAGTTGCATTCTCTGGCATCCTCGTCTCGTTCTGAGTCCAGGTGGCGACGTGCATGTGTCGCTCGACTTCTCCGACATTTCGCTCGTCTCGGCGCTTTTGTGCCGCCATTTCGTCGCCCTCGTTCCCGGAGCTTGAAGATGATGTCGACTTCCGTTTGGTAGGGCTGGCGGGACCAACGATCGGTGTTGAGCCATCACCGAGAAGTACGTCTTAGGTTCTACGTTTACTAGCGGAGGCCTGCGCAGAGTAGGATTCTCGTTGAGCGAGCGAAGACACCGGGTTGAGCCTCACTTCGTGCTCGACTGCAGTCTCTGCCCCGCACCGGACTTTGTCATGGGACGTGGAAACTTTGACAACACAATCATTATGGCTTCCCAGGCTCTAAGTTACAAGTCACACCCTTTCCCCTATGACCACGAAGAGAAAAGGAAATAGAAGGAACAACTGCGCTTCTCTTCGCCGTGAATGCAGCTTCGTTGTAAGAATTACGAGGTATTTAGATTTTTATTTGTGTTTAGTATTTAGTAGGACATGCTGCCGCCGATTTGATCGGCGGCAGCATGTCCTACTACCGCCGACCAAATCGGCTGCCGCCGATTTGATCGGCGGCAGCGGGTCCCTTCCTCGAAGTGTGTCTCTACCGGAAGCGGCGAAAGCGAGAGAGATCCCACCTTGGCGTCGTTCGGCCGACGACAGTGGGGAGGACGGGCGTGTTTACCTTCTCCTCTCCGGCGGCGCCTCTCCGTCTCGGCTCCTTTGTCTCGTCTTTTCCGCCTCATTGTTGTCTGCGCCGAGCCGAGGCTTCCGCGCAGGTCTCCTCTCCCTCGTACGGCACCCACGCTGCTGTAGTCAGTTACAGGTTAAGAAAAGTTAAAGATGGGGAGGAATAAGCAGACTAAACGCCTAAAGAGAGGACGAGGTTTCCTCCTCTTTTCTCTAGCATTCCGTCTGCTTCCTCCTCCTTAACCTTCCTTTCCCTCGAAAGATTTTCTTAACCTGTAACTGACTATACCAGCTACCAGCCCCTACTATTGTCTCTGCGTTGCCTGTCGTCCACTTTCCCAACTATTCATCGCTAACGAAAACAAGCTCGTTTACTGGAGAGTGACGTCGGCAGCGCAGCCCAACGCGTGGTAACGCAACACTCGCTGCTTATACAAAAGACAAGCTGTGCGCTGGAGACATGATGACCTCGAGCATGTTCTAAGCATGTCTGTTTCATCCCTGTCTGTAGACAGTTCGATATAAAGAAGAAGTCCTTGGAGATTGGCTTTTGCTGATGTATGTGACCGCGAGGTTTTGTCTTTCCGGGGGTTAGATAATTCTTCAAATTCGGGGATGTTTTTTTGGGGGATTTATTTTCCCCAGGTAATGGATGTTTTTCGGGGTTAATTTACACTGTGCAACAACAAAAAAAAAAGACGAAATGACTGTTATCGGGCTTTGTTTTGAAGAAAACAAAAATGCAAAACTCCCCAACCTAAAAAAAAAATGGCCGTGACCGGATTGTTTGCAAATCGTCCCGGTACCGGTATGAGCAGGGGCCCTCATGGCGGGACCAAGGAACCGGGACATCGCCTCCTGCTGCGATTGGTCAGTCCGCGGACTGGCCAGTCGCAGCAGGAGGCGATGTCCCGGTCCCGTCCCTCCATGTAGATTAGGTCCCCAGTATATACACTCTAAAAAAAGTCTGTGCGTCTGCTTTCACGCACAACACTCGGACAGCCAATCACCGCAACGTACGGAGGCAGCTCAGCGAATGACGATGCTGAAACACATGTTTAGACCAAAAAACGCAGTCTGAGTTGTAAGCTACAATTGAAAACGAGCGCGTTGGTTAATAGATACAAAACTTGAAAGTATAAAACAGCGAGGACAAGGACGGGAACAAAGTTTGCTCCAGATCTTCCTTCGTTGAAGGTGAACCAGCTAGCCTCTGTGCATCAAGTCGCGTCGTCTATACCTGAACATCAACGGCAAGACTTTCTGGGCTCGGCAGTGCGTGCAGTGTGTCACCATCCAACCCACTCGGCCAAGCAGGCTTCCACTACGTGCGGCTGTGCAAGAACTTCGCCAAGAACACCTAAAACTACTTGAATCGGACAAAACGGGTGTCTTTGTCATTTTGGAGGAAAGTGCTTTTAATGATAAGGTTCTTGATGCCCTGTCAAAGAATTTCGAGCCCTTAAAAGCTAGGCCTTCGGGTAGACTGCGCTCGAGGGCAAAAGAACTTTGTTCCTCCTTGAACCTGACCTCTCTTAAGAACGTCAATGGTAGTCCTGCCAAACAGTATTTGTCTGTGTTCTTTACTGCAAAGACTCACAAGTATGGAGTTCCCTTCAGGAGCATAATTTCAGAAATTGGCTGTTGGCAAAAGCCTCTGGGTCGTTATCTACAAAAACATTTGTCTAATATTATCCTCCCTCAGCCTTTCAGAGTCCAAAACTCTCTTGAATTAATCCCTCGCTTCGATTCGCTTCATTTTCGTTCCATTCCGCACTCAGTTATGTCTTTCGACATTGAGGATATGTATTACAGCCTAGAACCAAAACTCATCTTAGATTCTGTGACTAATGCAATCCATGAACACGGAATTTGCGACTTTCAAAATTCCTCCGGTGTTTCGGTTGAGGGCTTCATCGACCTGATAGATATTTACTTGCAGTCCACCTTAGTAGAATACGAAGGAAATATTTACAGACAAAAGAAGGGAGTTTGTATAGGCTCTTGCCTTGCACCTGTCCTTAGTGAAATATTTCTTCTTTTTGTTGACAGGGCTATCAACGATCAGTTGAAAACGTCCTTCCAGGGTTGCCTAGTTTTTAGGTATGTTGATGATTACTTGGTCATTTATCCAGACGCTGTGTCCGCTGACAGCATCTTTGAAGTTTTCAAAGACTGTGCGGCGGGACTAACTTTTACTCGGGAAAATCCTTCAGTGGAAGGATTACAATTCCTGGATTTACGATTACATCCTCATTCCTCAGGTGTTTGTTGGACCTTCCAGCAGAGGTCGGAGAAGCCAGTCCTCCCTTTCACCAGTGCTCACTCCAAGTCAGTTAAGCATGGCATAGTAAGGTCACTTTTCAAGTCCTCATTCTCCAAGTCGTGCACGCATTTCTCCGAAAGTAGCCTCAAGTTGCAGCAGCAGAGGTTAGAAAAAGCAGGCTTTCCTGCTGACCTACTTCGTTCGCACCCTTGAGAGGTTCATTATCAAACCACAACTTCCGCAAGCTGTTTCCAAAAAGAAAGGTCGTTTCGCTGTGATTCTCTACATGCACAATTCCGCGCACCGTTTAAGATCTATCGCGTCCAAGTTCGACACGAGTGTGGTTTTTTCCTGTCGTATGCGCCTCAAACAGATGTGTAAAAAGGTTAATGGGAGCGACAGTCCCAGAGGGTGCAATGTAAAGCATGCCAAAAAGTTCGTAGAATGCGAAGAAAGAAAGGTTTATTCAATTCCACTAAGCTGTGGCAGTCAGTACATTGGACAGACTGGGAGATGCGTCAACCATCGACTCAGAGAACACAACTTGGAAGCATCAAAGGCTTCAAATGAGTCTTTTCACCCAATCGTCATTCACAGCCGCACGTGCGATGACTGTACTCTCATTTTTCTGATACTAAAATACTGGGCGGGCACAACAACAGATTTGGGAGAGAAATCATTGAATCATTTGCCATGGGGACTGTAAACAACAACATTTCTGCACCTTCATTATCATTGACAAAGACAGAGGTTGAATTCCTAACACCAGAGATGACTAGATTACTGACATCTCGTCGTGACGCTACAGCTTTTTAAACTTTTATATTTATAGTACATTTCCCTTTGGGACTGCAAACAACAATAATTCTGCACCTTCATTGTCACTGACAATGACAAAGGTATGAATTCGGAGTAATCAGAGATAACTAGATTAGTGATACCTCGTCGTGACGCCAGCTCTTTTCAAACTTTTATATTTAGTGTATTCCCTTTCCTTTATAACTATTATCTCCTTACCCTCTTTGAGAACGTTGAGACCCTTGGGGGCGGTTTTATCATTGTGCCATTCTATGTTGTTGCTAAATGAAAGATGTCCTGTTCCCGTCCTTGTCCTCGCTGTTTTATTTCATTTCATTTCATTTATTTACCTTGAGGACCCGTTTCCGGGTATTACACAAGGGTGGGTAAGTTAAAAGACACTTGTTTAAACACAAAAATAAATATCACAAAAAAAAAACATGGTACAAATGTTAAATGGCAATAACAGGTTAACAAATCACTATACAAATTTATAACTCGTTAATTTCAACCAAAAAAGCACTGACAAGTTCACAAAACTTAGATGTGTTAATTTCTAGTACAACGTCGTTGGGTAATGAATTCCAATCATCAATAGCAAGAGGTAGCATGGAATTTGCGAAAAACAAGGATGAAGTGCGGATGAATTTGATTTTACACACGTTGTCAACTCTAGCGGAAATTCGATCTGGGACGCTGAGAAGGGCCATTTTCATCTGCGGATTGTGATAGTATATTTTATGAAGAAGGGCAAGTCGGGAGAGCCTTCGACGAAGAGAAAGTGTTTGGAGATCAGACCGATTACGAAGTAAAGTGATACTAGTGTAGGAGGAGTAGTCGGAGTGAATGTACCTTAGTGCTCTGTTTTGGATTTTTTCTAGTTCGTTAGAGAGATAATTTTGAAATGGTGACCAAATGGATGATGCGTATTCCATTTGGGAACGAACCAGGGTTGTGTAGGCTAGCCTTTTAATTTCGGGTGAACAGAGTTTGAGGTTACGTTTTAAGTATCCAAGTGTGCGGTTAGCTTTTAGGGCAACTTCGTTAACGTGGATGTTCCATGCGAGATCGCTGGTGAGGTGAAGTCCTAGGTACTTATATGATGTGCAGTGGCCAATGTTATTGATACCTAGTTGGTAAGAAAAAGTAGACGAGGTGGTTCGACGAGTGAATGTTAGCAACTTGCACTTTTCCATGTTTAGGCTCATCTGCCAATCGTTACACCACTGTTCAATTATATTAAGGTCATTTTGAAGTATTCTATGGTCATCTGGTGTTTTGATAGCTCTGTAAATGACGCAGTCGTCTGCGAAGAGACGCACGGGGGATGATAGAAGCTTTGTTAAGTCATTGATGTATGCTAAGAATAATAATGGGCCTAGTACGGTTCCCTGTGGGACGCCTGAGGTGACAGGGGACCTGCATGACATTTTGTTATTGATGACTGTATAATGCGTACGATTTGTGAGGAACTCTCTGATCCAGTCTATTATGTTTGGAGAAAGTTTAAGGTAAGATAGCTTTTTAATGAGGCGTTGATGAGGTACCCTATCAAATGCTTTTGAGAAATCGATGAATATGGCGTCAGTTTGGAGTTTGTTATCTAGGTTAGAAAAGAGGTCATGTGTAAAGTGTAACAGCTGGGTTTCACAAGAAAACGTTTTGCGGAACCCATGCTGGTTCGAACATAGCAAGTTATTAGATTCCAAGTAGTTAATTACGTTTGAATATATGATGTGCTCGAGAAGCTTGCAAGGAACACTGGTGATTGATATGGGGCGATAATTGGCTATCTGGTTCCGGTCCCCAGTTTTGTGAATCGGCAGTATTTTTCCTACTTTCCAGTCATCCGGTAGCCTCCCCGAGCTTAATGATTGGCTAAATATTTTGCACAAGTAATGAGCCACTGTTTGCTTTGTATTTTTCAAAATCTTTGAGTTTATCAAATCATCGCCAGCGCTAGAAGAAATTTTTAGATTTTCAATTGCTTTCACGATGCCGGGATATGAAATATCGATCGGGTTCATTGGCGCATGGTCCAACGTGTTCAAATTAGGTATGGTGTCAAGATCCTCTTGTGTGAATACTGAATTAAAAAATGTGTTAAGCTTTTGTGCGCTCTCTTCATCCTCAAATTTCACACCGTCGTCATCAACGAACGCCAATGCGTTCGCACGTGTCGGGTTTATAATTTTCCAAAATTTTTTTGGGTTGTTGGTAAGAATATTTTTCAAGTCATGTTCAAAAAACTTTAATTTTGCTTGGGCGACGGCGTTTTTATATACCTTTGCATGACTTGCATATTTATCCCAAAGGCTGTCATTCGGAGGCGATGATTTTGCTTTTTTAAATAGTCGTTTCTTTTTGTTGTTCATACGACTAATCGCTTTCGTGAACCATGGATTGACGTTATCTGATCGTATCCTTACTCGTGGTACGTAGGAATTGCAAAGTGAAGACATCATATTTTTAAAGCGGCCCCAGTTCTCATTGATTGAATTCTGGTCAAAGGTGGAAATAAACGAACAGTAAAACGATTCTAAGCCCTCGTTTATTGCCTGATAGTTTGCTTTGTTATAATCCATGATGTATGTATGGTATGCAGACTTTCGGGATGTAGGAAGTTCAAGTGAAAAATGTATTACTAGGTGATCACTCAGTCCCGGAAGGTAAGAGATGCTGTTGATGTTGCTGGGATGAGACGATAAGCATAGATCAAGGGTGCTGCAAGAAGAACCTAGGATCCTGGTTGGTTGGTTTATCATTTGAACTAAGTTGAAGGTTAAACATGTGTCAATGAATGCACGTGACGTAGCGCATCGTGACGACAAAGAAAGCCAGTCAATATGCGGATAATTGAAATCACCAACAAGTGTCATACTAGCTCTCGGAAACTTTTTGGAAAGAAAAAAAGTGCGTCATGAAGTTCCATAACAAAATCATGCGAATAATCTGGCGGTCTATAGCAAACTCCTAGTAAGGCCTGATGGGATCGTGATGATGCAATCACCCAAACCATTTCCAACGATGACGGCACTGCTACCCGATTACAAGATACTGTGTTTTTGGCGGCGATAAGAACGCCACCACCCCTTCTTTCGTCTCTATCACACCTAAACAATGCGAAATTCATGTTTTTTGGGAATACTTCTATATCTTTTATTTCTGGACGTAACCAAGTCTCCGTTAAAAACACTATGTCAGCATTTGCCGATTCAATCAATGAATGCAGTTCTTCTCGTTTGGAAAGTACACTTCTAATATTTGTAAAAATAACAGAGTGCGAAGTGTTTGGGAAAAGCGGGGCAGTAGAGTAATTTAAATGGGAGCCCGCACTGATATCCACCTGTTTTACACGTCGAGGCCGGGAAACAAGGTTCCTGGGTTGCTATTTTTCAATTTCAACCACTCTGTCTAAATTCTCGTTAAAGACAAAGCACTTTTCGCCAATGTACAACTTGTCTACGCGAAGTTTGTAACGAGCATCTTGCGTTTTGGCGAATTCCAATAGTCTCCGTCGGGCCACCTGCACAGGTCGAGGATAGTCCTCACTAATTGCCAAGCCACTGTTCTTAAGTTTCGAGCTCGAACCTAAAATCGCTTCTTTGTGTTTATAAAAACAAAATTTGACAATAATTGGCCTATTTCTACCTGCCCGAAACGAACCGATACGATGTGCTCTGTCTATGTTATCAGGGCTTATGTGCAGTTGAAGTTTGGTGGCACACAGCTCGACCACGTGTGATTCGGATTCAGACCAGGTTTCGTTTTCCTTATCTTGAATCCCGAAGAATACTAAATTTGACCGGCGTGATTGGCTTTCTTGTGCGATACAGCGTTTTTTAGTTGTTCTAGCTCGGTCTGCGCTGCCTGCAACTCGGATTCGGCTTTTTGCATGGTCTCTTGGTTTAATCCGGTACTTGGCAAATCTTTCTCGAGTTCGCTCACCCGCGCATTCAATTCTCGTACCGATTGTTCCGTGTTGTTTTGTTTTTCGGTGAGTACCCCGATTTGTCTTACTAACTCAGTTTGACCATGCTGTAGCTGTAACACCGTGGCGTGAATTTGAGTGAGCAAATCTGCCTGGGCCTGTGTGAGAGGGCCGGGATTCTGCTCTACGTCTCCGGACAGTACCAATAGCAAGTTCGACAAAACAATGTTAGCACACGCCAGAAAGTACACTGACAACCATTTTTGCGAGTCACAAAAGTCGTTTGGGCACGACACCAATATCAAACAGCGATTACTACTTTTGATGCACTTAGAGTGATTTAGGTAACTAACCTGTACAAATAAGAAGCTTGAGATCATCGTGCCACGGTCGGTGTCGTGCCCTGGTTCGCCGGAGGGTGCCTGGCGCTTATATTCCATCGAGCTTGACGTCACCGATGCTTGTTGCCAGCTGCAGTACGGGCCACGAACGAGAAGGGGTGCTGGCGTCATCGGCTGAATCATCGGAGCAGGCAGGCTCGCCGGCGCAGATAAGATGATGCGGTCAGTTGTTGATTCCGTCCTGCTCGTGGTGTTCGCGCCGAAAGCCTCGATGTTGTGACCGGCAGCGAGTAGGACCATCTGTACAAATAAGAAGCTTGAGATCATCGTGCCACGGTCGAGTGTCGTGCCCTCTCAGGGGCACGACACCGACCGTGGCACGATGATCTTTCAAGTTTTGTATTTGAGTTGTAAGCAATGCAAAACGTCACGCTTGCATTGCTTAATGTCACAACTCAGACTGCGTTGTGACACACAAACACAAAAATAGTTCCGATTCGGGGGTTTTCGGTTTTTGGGATATTAGGGAGTTTTCGTAGACCGCGTTTCCCCTCCGCTAATCCCCCCGCTACGAAGAAGCCGCTACTGCGCCTGCGCGCCGATGGCCTTGACGGTAGAGTTTCGGGTATCGTAGCGGGTTGCGGATAGCGTTGCGGGACGGCGAAAACGATTCACGAAAACTCCTTACTGATGGAACCGGGCCGACTGCTCAATTTATGGGTGTGCTAGCACATACCGAAAAAACAGAACCAATTAGTTACAAGTAACGGCTTTACGACTAGCGCGTCACCTTTTTCGATGATGGACAAGATACTAGTTACATATTCGAAGGGGTAATCTTTAACGGATTTACTTTAGTGCTATTGCATGAGGAACGTATTGAAGTTTGTTTCTCGTTACGTGCCGTTGTCAGGATTTCCGCGGTGCACGAATAAATTAGCTTTCAGATTTTTCGGGGCTCGCGGACGCCAAGGTGTGAGTATTTATAAAGCAATGTGCTAACACTTTCACTTATCCCGCATACCTTCCTACATCAAGTTCTGAAAGATTAGAAACGGGTAACGAGGATGGCACGCAGTTATCTTAGGGATGCGATTTCTGCGCCTTTTGCGCCGTCGAGGCAACGCCAATAGGTTTAACCTGTTATATACTCTGTTCACCGTTAGGCCTCGTTCAGACAGTTGCGTTTGACTGCGTCTGGCTGCGTTGCGGCTGCGAGAAATCAGGAAATCCCTGCTGGTTTTATCGCGTGCCAAGATGATTCCTTGAATTCCACGCTATCGTACGAAGCACAGGTGTGCCGGTGACTCGCTTTCGGTTCTCAACGCAACGCAGTCAAACGCACTCAAATGCATGTGTCTGAACCGGCCTTTAAGCTGAGACGAGAGGCTACTCCTTCAGAACGAGCTTCCTTCCCTTGGTAGCACAAAAGTTCAAGCGCAGGCAAGCACAACCGAAGCACTGCGGAGGCCAGCGAGCTCGCGCTGCCGTTCCCGCTTGAAACAACAAATGCCAAGTGTAGAAGCGCTGTGCTTTGAAATAGTGGAAGCCTGGTTATGTTTATTCGGAGTGCGCTACAATTTCGAACGCGTAAATGGCATATTTTAGGGGTCCTCCTCTCCTTTCGATGTTATACGTAAATCAACGTTGAAGGCTGCTGCGAAGCGCGAGGGAATCACTACTACTTTCAATGGAAATAAATTCGTCGGAGCCGGCCTTGACCCAACGCAACGTTGTAATCTTATTTTTTTTTGGCTGACGTTTGTGGTACATTGGGTAAAAAATAAATGCTTATTTGCACTCGTTATCCCCAGCATTTGCTTCTCTTCTTTTCTTTTTAATGCAAAGAGCATTACTGTTGTCAGGTTATCCGTTAGGTTTTGGGAGTTCGTAGGTGATCGGAAGTTTAAGGCGTAGACTGGGGTTGATTTAAAATTAACAAGACGTTTATTAACTGGGATTACAATCGGTTACACAAGGTTACATTATGTCGGAAGGAAGAGCGGTCGTCCCGTCCGTATCGTACGGCGTCCCGGAGTCGTCTCTGTTGCGAAGGCGCTTCTCCTCGGTGAGATGTAACCCGACGCCTTGCTCCTCTCGCCTCGGAATCCCGCCCGGGTCACGTAAACCGGGGGCCCGATTTTGGGGGCTCCACGGAGGTTCAATGGGAAAGCCCAGTCTGGGACGAATTTTCGGTCGACTGTCTGGGTTTCTGTCTGGAAGGCTCGGTGGCTCTCCGCGCGGAAGGCGCGTGACGCTGACACGCCCTCCTCTAAATGTGATCTGTCCTCAGATCACCAGGTCCCTCGGCCATGGTGAAGAGTTCTGCCGGATTCAGATCCCGTTCATTGTAGAGACGAATTTGTTCCACGTTGACTGTCTTCACATTTAATTTTCCATGCGCTGGCGAAATTCGGCGAATCGTTGCCAGGTTGTCTCCGAGGAGGTCGGTTACCTCATAGGGTCCGTCGAATCGCGCGTCCAGGGTGCCGCTTCTGGCGCCGATCTGGAGAAGAACGGTGTCTCCTGTTCTAATATCTGGAGTTCCTCTTTCTCTGCCGTACCGGAGCCTGGAGTAAACTTGGCTTGCCCGCAGGCTGGCCCTGGTCTCGTCTCGGCTTTTGGCGAGCTCGTGAAGCCTTTCGCTCTCGGATATATCTTCGTCGACTGAACCGATGTTCAGTTCTCCCGGAAGCTTCGGGTTGTATCCGTGCATAAGCCAGAAGGGGCTCCGGTCGCTGTGCTTGTGCTTGCTGACGTTTATGGCCAGCGTCGCGTCGTTCAGCACTCTGCTCCAATCATGTCGTTGTCCGACGATCTTCCGAAGCACCTGCTTCAGAGATCCGACCATTCTCTCGACGAGACCGTTCGACTGCGGCCAGTAGGGTGGAGTGTTGACGTGTTCGATGCCAAGCCGACGATGGAGCGCTGTCGTGCGTTTGTTGACAAAACCTCGTGCTTGATCGGTAATGATGACTTCTGGCACCCCAAATCGAGGAATCCATCGGTTCATCAGAAAGTCCACGTAGTGCGTCGATGCGGTGCTTGGTACTGCCACTGCGTCCATGTATCTTGTGGCGTGGTCAACACATACGAGAATGTAGCCCTTGTCTTCGCTTGTGTCGATTGGACCGAGGTGGTCCAGCGAGATCACCACGTTGGGCTCGTTCGGGACGGCTCGAGGACTCAAGCAGCCTTTGCTCCGTGTTGTACGCGCGTTAATTGTCTGGCACGTGTGGCAGGACTGAACGTAACGACGCACATCTTTAAGCAAAGTCGGCCACCAGTACTTTCGTAGGATGAGTTCCCTCGTCTTTTCCGTTCCCATGTGTCCTGAGTTGTCGTGAAAAATCGTCATCACAGAGTCTCGGAGCGTGGCGGGAACGACGATTCTTTTTACGATGCGTCCTTTCTCCGTTGTTTCTTTCGTGAGGACGTCGTTCTCGTTGTTGTACGGGCTGTTTCCGTCGCTCGCCAGTGACTTTAACTTCTGGCATTCTGCGTCCCTTGCCTGCAGGTTGCTCAGGTGACTGTGATCTCCTGCTACGATGGCGTAGCATGTCAACCCTTGACCCGCCGGTACCGTTTTGAGGATGTCTCCTGGCATGCTCTCGCTTTCTCCCTGTCGTGAGAGTGCGTCCGCTGCCGTGTTCAATCTTCCTGGCCTGTGAACAACGTCGAACGTGTATTCAGCTAGGTCCAGCGTCCATCGAGCGAATCGGCGATTCGTAGCTCCCTTCTGTGTTAAATACGCCACGCTGAAGTTGTCCGTAAACACAGTGAAACGCGGTCCACCCCGTAGGTAAATAGAGAACTTCTCTGTCACTGCCCAATGCAGCGCCATGCATTCGAGCATGTTGGAGTGAAGGTTGGTGTCGTGTTTGTTCAGCGATCGGCTTGCGTATTCGATCACCCGTTCCCTGCCGTCTTGCAACTGACTGAGTATGGCTCCGAGGCCGGTCTGGCATGCGTCAACGTGCACATACGTCGGGCAGTCTGGTTGGAAGCTCGCAAGAAGTGGAGGGTGTTGGAGAGCGTGCTTCAGAGAGTCGACCACGTCTTGGTGTTCATGCGTCCACACAAAAGGTGTCTCTCTGGCGATCAGATCTCGTAATATACGAGTACGTGCTGAAAAATCAGGGATGAACTTACGGTAGTGGTTGGCGAACTGTAGGAACGAGTACAGCTTCTTGGCGTTCACGTGTGGTTGAAACTTGTCGACTGCGGCGACTCGAGCTTGGTCAAGCGTGCGTCCGTCCGATGATATTTCGTATCCGAGGAAGGTGACGTTGTCGCGCACGAGTTGGCATTTCTTAATGTCCATTTTCAGTCCGTTGGTGACGATTCTGTCGAGAGCTGAGTCGAGAAGTTCTAGTGCTTCCTTGACCGTCGTTGCTCCTTGCCCTACGTCGTCCATGTAAGTGGAGGTTCGTGGCAATCCGTCGAATGTCCGTCGCATCACTTTCTGCATAGTCTGTGGAGCTTTGCAAAATCCAAATGCCATTCGGAGGTACTCGTACTTGCCGTCAGGTGTTACGAATGCCGTTTTGTGGATGTCGTCCGGTTTCACGCGTACGGTGAGGAAAGCTGTCTTTACATCCATTATGTTGAAGTACTTCGACTGGTCACGCATAATATCGTCGATCACATCCTCCATGATGGGCATGGGATATGACGGATTCACAGTCTTCGCGTTCAGCTTCCTGTAGTCGTGAACCATTCTTCGCGGAGTCGTTGGGTGGTGCGGTTGATCCACAACAATCGTCGGTGCGGCATACTCGCTCTCGCTTGGCTGTATGATTCCCTTCTGGATGTAGTCGTCGACCTGATTGCGGATAAATTTTCTGTCCGCTGGGGAGCACCTGTATGCCCGGGATACGACTGGTATGTCGTCCCGTAAATCGATGGAGTGTTCGGCGTGTGGGCAAAGTCCGAGTGATTCTCCCTTTGTCACGAAGGCTTCGCTGTGCCGCGTGAGAATACACCGTAGTTTGTCCGCTTCTTCGGGTGTCGCGTCTTTTGTC
This sequence comes from Ixodes ricinus, assembly GCA_037355805.1. Lineage (NCBI taxonomy): Eukaryota > Metazoa > Arthropoda > Arachnida > Ixodida > Ixodidae > Ixodes > Ixodes ricinus. Next base: position 29,207 of record JAZHYW010009735.1, read on the forward strand.
ATTTCTGACACCGCTTCCTCGATGTCCTGAAGCAACTCTTTGCTTGGAGTCTCTTTTTTCGTGTTGAATCTTACGTATTCCGTCTCTTCGAAGTCGGTCGGTGTAGTGGCTTCTCGTTTGCAGAATGAAACGATTAGTGTCTCTGCGGTTCTGCCTTTCGGATGCGTGCGTGTCGTTGAATCGCGCATGTCGTGTGCGGATTGCTCGTTGTCGTCGTTCGGTATTTGCACGATCGTGACATCGTTCGATGTGTGGAACGTCACATCAACGTTGGCTTGTTGGCGCCAGTCAGATCCCAGTATCACATCCAAAGGCGCTGGCAGTGGAGCGATAACTACGTTGGGAAGCTGCGTTCGTGTGGTACCAACAGTGATGTCCAGCTTTGTTGTGCTTTTCGGTTCAAGCTTGCGATCGAGGACTTGGATGTGCTCTTGTCCGTTCCATGGGCTCGTTTTCGTGTCTACGTGAAGCGCGGATGGTGCGATGATGGAGACGTTAGCACCGCTGTCAATGCAGACTTTAACGGGCGTATCATTGTGCACAAATCCGTCGACAATTGGAAGGCTGCCTCCAGTGGATCGTAGAAAGCAGTTCGCTTGTCGATTCGTAACTGAGCTCTGGAGCGTTTGACGTTGAGCCAGTGTTGCGTCGTTCTTCTGCACGGAGTGTTGCGGTCGTTTTGGGTTTGGTGCAATCGCGTGACAGGTGACCAGATTCACTACAATTGAAGCACTGTCGGGAAGGAGGCCTCTTGAATAGGCTGCTCGGTGCGGATTCTGATGTTTGGCGTTGAGTGTTGGTCTTTCCTGACGATCTAGATTGCTGTGCCTGCGTGCTTGGTTTTTCGGTGCGTCTTCGACAATCGAGCATGGCTGCGCGTTCGATCAGTTCGATAACCGTTTTGCAGCACTGCGCGGCTAACGGGTTAGCCCAATTATCGTCCTTTATCCCGTTCAGAATGAGGGATATGCGTTCATCCATAGCAAGCGTATATGGTGCCATGTCGAGCTTTGCGTTTTTAGAGTAAATGTATTGGACGATCGACTCACTTTCGACGAGTTGTCGTTTCTCTTGGAACTCGAGGAATTCCTGCATGGTCATTTTTCGTTTGAACCTCTCCGGTGATTTCGTTTTTCCAAGGGTCCCAATCGTTGATTTTTGATCCGTATGATGATTGCCAATCTTTCGCTGATCCGCGGAGTCGTGAAATGGCGTTCACGAGGGCAAGTTGAGGTGTCCAATGAGCTAGGGCTGCGATACGTTCCACCTCGGCGATCCAGTGTTTGATGTTGGTCTCGATGGCTCCGTCGTAGATGGGGATTGCTGTTGAGGTGTCGCTCGTTGAGTGCACCTGCAGTGGTTGCCCTTGTCGTGCCATGGACTCTGAGATTCGGGCTTGCGTTTCGACGATCATCCCGAGGAGATGGGTGATTTCGTGTCGTTCGTTTTCGTGTGGAGTCGACGTTCGCGGGGGAACTTCGGGAGTGATGACGTTGCTCTGCGTGGGCGTCGGTCGCGCTGGGGTGTTGCTTGGCTCCAGCCGTTGCACTGTCGGGCCGTTGCTGGGAGCCGTTGCTGCGTCGTCGGGAACGTCTGATGCCTTCGTCAAAGATACAGCTTGGATGAGGCGTTGCATCTCGGCTTGTAGGCGTTCGACATCGGCTTGGAGCTTGTCGTTGGCTGTGGAGAGTTCCTCGATGCGAGCTTGCTGTTCGTTGCGAGTCTCGCGGACGGACGTGAGGGTTTCCACCGTGCCTTCAGCTCCTCGTCGATTAGCGTTGTCGTCTAGAAGTCTGCGGATGAGTTGCTTTTTCGGTCCGCTGCATGGCAAATGACGAGACCTCAGTTCTTCCACCAGCTCGTATTTGGAGAAGAGGTGAAGATCATCAGCGTTCATTGCGTTCAAAGCGTCGTTGACCGTAAAGCGTCGTTCCTTTGTTCCGCTTTCGTTGACGCTCGTTGACGGGGTGTGGCCGCTCGTACCCTCCGTTGATGTCGGCTGCGCCATGTCAGGTTATCCGTTGGGTTTTGGGAGTTCGTAGGTGATCGTAAGTTTAAGGCGTAGACTGGGGTTGATTTAAAATTAACAAGACGTTTATTAACTGGGATTACAATCGGTTACACAAGGTTACATTATGTCGGAAGGAAGAGCGGTCGTCCCGTCCGTATCGTACGGCGTCCCGGAGTCGTCTCTGTTGCGAAGGCGCTTCTCCTCGGTGAGATGTAACCCGACGCCTTGCTCCTCTCGCCTCGGAATCCCGCCCGGGTCACGTAAACCGGGGGGCCCGATTTTGGGGGCTCCACGGAGGTTCAATGGGAAAGCCCAGTCTGGGACGAATTTTCGGTCGACTGTCTGGGTTTCTGTCTGGAAGGCTCGGTGGCTCTCCGCGCGGAAGGCGCGTGACGCTGAC
>JAZHYW010009736.1:0-37584 GCA_037355805.1 Ixodes ricinus
TTTTTTCAAATTGAGAAGAAAGTTCTTAGTTTTTGGGTAAGTTTTCTTGTGTGTATGTCAATAAAAGAAGTCTACAACAAACTAGCCCTTTGCTATATATATATATATATTAAATAATTATTTTAATATACCCTATGCGTTTCTCTTCAACTCAGCACTAACGCGGTTATCCCTCATTTCCGCCGATCCTCAAGGGGTCCGGGAAACACCATCGGTTGAGGACCACTACCTTAGAAAGATGGGCAGGTCACGGTGTTTTATTATAATTTTGTTCATATGGCGATAAGTCATGTCATTTTATATTTGTGTTCTGACGTTTAACTTTTTTCTCCACACTCTAAACCGGGTGCAAACTTGGGAATCAAACGTCACGAAAAAAGTGCTACCCTTTTCTTTTGTCTCACCCTACATGATCTGTGAGCGAAAAGCTATGGGCCACCAGGTCCTATTGCAGAAAATTAGAAATCATGTGGTATATTGCTTCAATGGGATCCACGACTCGGCACAATATAACGCGCGGTTTCAAGGTGTATTGTCATTGGACCTGCTGGTCCGTAGCTTTAGCTCGTAGTCCATTGCAAGGCGAGAATATCGCTGCTACTTCCAACTCTCGGCTCTCAATTAATGCCAGTCAAACATGATAAATTCCTCTCACTCTCTGCTTGAACGGTTCGTATCAAAAGCGATATGAACGTCTGTGGTCGGCTGCGTGTGTCATCTAATCCAATCAAGCGCTGGTAACTTACAGCATGGCTTCGTGCTCCGCGTGACGGGGCACCCGAATGCAGGGTGTCGCATCTCCCTCTCGACGTTGGATAGGAATGGCGTGTAGCATTGGCTTCGGTTCATTAAGAGCTAAAGCGGAGTATAACGTTAGATTCGGCACGTGATAGAGTTGCAGCGCAAAGTGGTATGGTGCACGCGCGCGCAAAGTGTATTAAAAAAGGAAACGTTGTGATTGTTAATATTTACACTGCAGTAAAATCTTCAGAATTCAACTATGGCTATTATGCAAGGGCATATGTTAGGCAGTGATGCTGAACAACCTGCGTTGATTATTTGTGCTTGTCTTTTACGTTTTAATGCAGAATAGTGAAGATGATTGCATATAGCAAGGAGATTTATAAATCCCCTCAACTAGGTATGTCTGAGCTCCTTTATAGGCTTAATTTCATGTCAATAATGTCGTTTACTTACCATCTCAATGTAGGTACCGGACACTCCTAGGCCACAGTTTATAAATATAGCTACATTATCATTGACACACTACACAAGTGTCCAGTTAGAAGCTTGGGAACAACCTTCGCGACTACAGCTGAATTTTCGTTTAAGCATGGTGTAAAAGTAGTGAAAGGCGAGGGTAAAGGCGCAGCAACTATTCAATATTCGAAAAACAAATTATTCGGACAAAACGACTATTTACTTTAAATGGGCTTCGAACCCGAAATACTTTATTTGCACAGTCTTAACGAAGACTTATCGGCTTTTGCGCGACTGGCAGGTGTAGTACTCATTGGTCTTTAGCGCAAGGCATTCTCATGTGCAGTGACGTTCCAAATGTGAACAGGCGATTGCTGACCGCTCCAGAGCGCCACCATTACGCAGCGAACTACTTTATTGCACGCCTTGATGCACTTGGCTCCCTAAGCATTTAAGAGGAAAGTAAGCCATGGTGGCTGCTACTGTATGACACTGTTGGTACGAAGCGATTGTCCAAAGCCTTTTTACCTTTATGTGGTTTACGACTGCACTAAAAGGTTCGAAGCCTGCTTAGCCATCAGTTTGAAGAGCACAAGGTTGAAGATCCTCCACATTACCAATTGTTTGCCCAACTGACGTCTGATATTATTAATTTAAATTTCTTCTATAAAGCGAGACTTTTTAGGTGTGCATGTCCATATTTTTGTTTAAGATGTTTAGGGCAGTCTACAGGGTTGTCCCTCACGGCACGCTTACCGAAAGCTGCACTGTCTTTTTAAAGTAAAAGGAACATCAGGCAGACAATCCCCCAACGAGTAATAATTTGTTTTTTTCTTGCCTGGGTGTTAAACCTGGAGTACAATATAAAGTACTCGCATACTTTTCCTTCATGGGATCACCTTCTTGGCCTGAAGCACTCTAAGCTAATGTCAATACCAACCCGCGACAGTTATCTACGCTGAAGTCAAACAGGAAAAAAGAACGGAAAGAACACGGTGAGCTTACTCCTTTCATTGCTCAGCTTACGGGTTGGTGGTAACTATGTGCTTTCAGGACCAGTCTTCTATTACCTGACCCTGCTCTCATGCACATGAGTATGTGCAGAAACAATGGTCACACATTTTATGGCTGACGGCTGGTGGGATCTGAGAGCAAAAGCAATATGAAGCTGTTGCACTGCAGGCTGATACTATTGAGGTCCTCTAATACTGTTATCATTTGTTTTCAACTTTCACTGCTTTTGAAGCATTCTTTTTTAACATCAAATGTGTGCTAAAAGTGTGCGACTCTTTAAATTAAGTGTTCTATTGCTTGACTTTGGCGAAGCATTCTTGTCATTCAATGTATTTTAGTTTGGTCCCAAAAAAAACTCTCTTCACGAAGAGTGTATGGTGCAGCAATGTGATTTTCATAAGCACTTCTGTGAAACTGTAGTGATTTCTTGATTTTCACAGATATGGTTTGTTGTAACCATGAAGCTTCTTTTTAGTGAATAGAAAAGTGCAGCAACATCGCAACTGGTTTTTTAGCTGCTCACACTTGCCAATCCTTTTGAAACAGTCTAGTTACTTTAGTTCTGAGTAAATATTTTTCAAGTGTGTATGATGTTTGCACGCGTCCTGTGATATTATCATATTTTTTTAGATTTCCATTGTTTCCAAAATGCCCTCGGAGAATTTTTTTAAGCTCAAACACAAAGACAAAAAAGTAAATTGGCATCTAAATTGTGTACTTTAGTTAATTTATTTTTGTCAAGCATTCCTCTTTAATTTATAAATAAGCTAGTCATTCTAGCTTTATCATTTTTATGCCAAAGGCTCATGGTGCATCAATTGACTTTTGTATGCATTGCTAAATTCGTCATTGTTTTTACTTTCATGATTTTTCACATCTATGGTTTTGCTGCAAGAATAAATATATTTACACAGAGCCAGTTTTATTTTTTCAGCACATTGTTGTTGGTACCCTTTTCGAGAAACGGCGATGTTAGCCATCGTAGCTGGACTGGAGTTTCCTGTGGTGCTTTTTTACAATTGGGCATTTCCGTACCCCGAAGATATATCCTTTATTTGTATCGGTGGGAGCATCCTGATGTCTATTTGTCGCACCCTTCTAAAAATGCTGTGCGTTTTTCGTTTTTTCAACCAGGCTTGCAAAGGCGGTTTTACAAAAGTCGTTTCCCAAAGTCAAAAATGGTCCTGGGAGAAAGGAAAGTTACTCCCTCCTTACTGTGCATTTTATCCCGCAATCTGTCGAAATGGATTTCCAAAGGAAGAAATGTTACTCCCGTGCTACTATGCATTTTACTCTCCTTAATTGGCAAGATTGATCCCCACAGGGAAGAAAGTAACTCCCTTGCTACTACAACTTTTATTGCTATTGAGTGGCAACATTGATCAACAAAATAAAAAGTTAATTTCTTGCTACCATACATTTAAATTCTTTAAGGTGGCAACATTAACCCAAAAGAGAGTGAAATTACTCCTCAATTAGTTAATTTGTATCAACAAAAGCGGTATTGTTAAGTGCCAAAGGGAGCTTTTATTTAAGACAACGGCACTTGGGGACCAATATTGATCTCTTCAGGACGGTAAAGTTTGTCCCCCTACAGCAATTTTATAGGGTGCAAAAGGATCAATTGGGTTGCAAGATAGTTTGTCTCAAGAAGGACCAATGTAAAGAAGTAAAAAGCAAAATGAAGTTCTAAGAGTCAAACACTCTATTCTTTGCTATTGCCCCCAAAGGACGAAGTAAAACTCCCCTCTTTTAAGAGCATACTCGAGCGTGGTGCAAGTTTCTTTAAACATATCGCGCACAAAAGTTGTCTCCATGCGCTGGTGCCGTTGTTGCCTCTTAATGATACTGTAAAAGATATAATGTATGCTAGGACGTAATTCTCTCGACTTTAAAGTAGTGTATAACTCTTTCACTAGCAAAATTTTCTGCCCGCGAAATATTTCCCAAACCCACCCTTAGCAAACTATAGAAACCACGAAAAGTAGGTCGTTTATGGTATATCCATTCATGTGTCAATGCTGACACGAGGGAATTGTCTATGAATACGAGGTTTTAGAGTGTTGCAGCTACTATGAAAATTGTGTTTTAGGAATCGCTGTTCACGTGCAGCTGTCGAAACGCATTTTCGACACACATTCTACAATAGAAGTGATGTCAGAAATGCATATTCACGTCCACGGCAGAAACTTATTTGGACATTTCTCCTGCCATTATGTAGGCGCCAGATGATTCGACAACTTCAACACTTTGTGGGATAGGGGTTTCTGCTCAAAAATCTCCACAGCAGCATCCCAGAGCATAAATGCTGAAGGGAGGCTCCATAAATCTTCTGGTGATGGTTTCCAGGAGACGTTGCCGGTGACTTTTGTCGTAGTTCCCGCAGACGTCGTCGTCGTCGTTGCGTGGACAGACGCCAGCGAATTTATCCGCAGTTTCGGCCGTTTGGGAGAGGGTAAGAGGAGAGGCTACAGAAGGACGCGCGGGGCTCATGTGGCAGTCATCTAGCCTTACTCCGTGTCACTACTTGCGTGCAGCAAAGGCGAAGGCATTGCCAGGCGAGGGAATAAAGTGCAAGCACTAGGAAGGCTAAGGTGAAGGAGAGAAACCTCCTCTCCTCTCTAGTGTTCCTAGTGCTCTCACTTTGTCCCTTCACCCTCCAATGTTCTCCTCTCCCGTCCCACCTTCCTAGTGCTCGCCCTTTCTCTCTTCACCTGACGTTGCCTTCGCCTGCCCTGCACACAACTAGTGGCATGGAGTAGAGAGGACGCGTTGTTCCGGTATACTGCCATAGCTCTATACCAGTGGTTCTCAACCATCGATGTTTCGCGGACCCCTTGTGGATCAACAGAGATGATGGAGGACCCCGTTCGTGGTGAGGAGAAGGAAAAGTTATTTGTTAAATATAATAAAGATTTAATAAATAGATATAACTAAGGGCTAGTGTGAAGTAGACCTTTGTTATTGACATACAGACCAGAAAACTTGCCCGAAAACTGAAACATTTCTTCTCGACCTCAAAAAGAGACAATTCTTATTGCCGGGCTGACTAACTTCGTGGACCCCTAGAATGCCTTCGCGGACCCCAGAGGTCCGCGGACTATTTGAGAACCACTGCTCTATACAATGCCTCCTATATATAGGCACGGGACAGGGTCTTCTTCGACTGTCGGAGAACAAATCGGCCAACATGGTTGCCGAGCAACCAAAACATACTTCTCAAAGACACTGTCAGATTGAGGAAGCAGTTGGACAAATCTGTCCATCAACACGAGGGATACATTTTCGGCGGCCCTGTCACATTGAGGCAATATCAACTGACAGGGAACATGTTTGTGTCGCCTGGCAACCGTGCTTCGCCGATTTGTTGCCCGACAGGCGGAGAACACCCTGTATTACAGCGCTGACGGCGTGGCCAACACGGGGAACAGTCCGCTGTCTTGATTTTTCACCTTCGTTCGTGTGCGGTGCGGCGACGCTGGAAATTTGACTCTATTAGAAATTAGTACGGGATGGCATGAGCCAGTTGCAGTGACTAGAAACCTCTACAGAGGAAGCAATTTCCCCTCTTTATTTTAACAATCGAGGAAGATGAGATCGCTTCTATATTCACGATTTACGCCGCCGTAACAAGCAGTTCTGTCCGGTTCTTTCTTTCGTGCAACTCCTATTTCTACTGTAATATAGAGTTATCACCAACAGTACACCAAAGTGACTCTTGTAGCGTAGTGTTGAGCTGAACTGACACTGCTTAAAAACTGCGACACCGATACTATCGGCCGTCATCAAGATTTCGTCATCATGCTTTGGGATCCCCACAGCTACGATACACTAAATGTTTATGTGGTGGACTCGAGCACTACCGGTGCATTCGATATTGCTTTTGACAATCAATGCCTCCTCATATACTCGGCTAGTGTCCCGTGACCAATTGCTGCGATGACGAGAATTGCCAAACATTAAAGAGCCTCTCCAGCCTATGAGTAGTAATTGTATTAAAGATTTTGTCATCAAGCCCGGTCTCAAAGCGAGCTAACGTTAGAGACTTTTCGCAAACCGTTGCCGTGTTCCGCGTACCGCACTGCTGGATCCTTTTGTTGAGAACGCCAGCAGGCGATCTCTAGGGTTTCGTTACCACGCTCTGTGATCCCCGCGGTGACGACCTTTAATATGTCTCATACAGTCCACACAAGTACTGTGTGAGCATTCGATTTGGGCTTCTGACAATTAAGGCCTCGACGTGCATTCGGGTAGTGACTCGTGCCAAATCGCCGTGACGACGGGAGCGGCCGAACCTGACTAATGTGTGAAACTCAGCCCGTGCTCTGTGCATTTCTAACCCCACCGCATGGCTATGATAAACAATGGCGGCATACAGACCAACGCGCAATTTACAAAACCACGAGGTTAGAGCAAACGCGCAGCTCCCACACTGCGCAGGAACCGCGTCAAGTCTGCACATGCACCTGCCCATAGCTGCGCCCCCGCAGCGCCACCGCAGCCGTGTAGAGTCGTCTCCAGACCACGTGGGAGCTTGTTTTGACTGCGAGTTCACGGTGTAAACGCTGCTCGTTATTTCTCCAATTTTTTTTTTTTGCGACAACCAATTCACGGATTAATATGCCTGTTTCATACATTTTGACTGTCAGGAAATAATTGTAAGCGGTAGTTACTGAAAGTCCAGAAATCGTTGCTTCGTCCCTTTTACAAAACTGAATGGTGATATTGGTCGCTTCTAGTTCTGGTTAGAGTAACTAGTAGCAGCAGGTAGGCGGCAAAAAATGTGAAAGTTCCATGAAATGACATTTGGGTGATTGACCAATGAATGCTCGCCATTGCTGATCATGCATGGGCCACGCTCGTAGTCGGTATCACACATTTATTTGTACACTACATAAACATAATTTGATGAAACTAAAATTAATTTTATTGCTTGGCAGAGCTGTAATATGGTCCGAATATCCTATTCCATTTGGCCAGCTTCTTACTGGTGGGGACGCAGTCACGTGCGCAACAAGCGGACTAATGTGCCGCGTGGAAACACGGTACATTTAGAAGCGCTGCACTTCCACGCTTCATGGTGAGCATGGATGGTGACTGGAGCATGGACTGGAGCATGGATGGCGACGGAGCATGGGTGGGCCAGCGGAGTACAACGGTTAGTGGCAGCTGCGGTCGCCTCACACTACGGAATTCGATATTCGCAAGTGATGCTAGGTACCGCTACGGAAATCACTGGTCCATGAACGCGAATCCAAATATTCCTTGATTGTTAACGAGCGCATACGTCCGAGTGACGTGGTGCGCGTCTCCAATACTTGAGCTGGGCTCGGCTGACTCGCTTCGGTAACGTGGATGTATAACAGTGAAGAGGCAGAAAGCTTTTGAAGGAAATGATGTAAGAAATAGTCCGCTATACTTTCAGAAGTTCGTACCAAAAAACAGGATTTTGTCTCTCTATCCTCGTGTGCTAGTTTCCTTTTAACCCACTAAACGATATGCTATTAGTGGAACCCCAATCAAAATAGACTTATTCCTGTCTAGAATTTATTTCGTGGCTGGAATACATTTTAATTTCCAGCCCAGAATTTATTTCGAGCTGAAATCAATATTTCATTGGTACCATAAAATGTTATTATTATGAATATAAAAACGGGATATTTTGAGAGTTAGCCCTGTGCTTCACTTTTGTTTTGTTAGATAAAATTCGGTGCTTTACATTGTACAGCAAATCTGCGTAACAGCGCATAGAACATCTATGCTGAATTAGAAAATATATTTCGTGACGGCAAAGCAAATAGATGTTGAATTGACGACGAATAAGGTCTTGGAATTGCAAGAAGCGAAAGGCGAGCTGGCTAAGAAACAAAAATCTAGACCACGAGACACGGATAAATAAAATAGTAAGATACTGTCCGCAATTTTAGTACTGCGTTTCTGAAGGTTTTGTATACGATAAAATCTTACTCGCTTTGCCGGGAGGCAACTGCCCGCAGATTTTGTGGCCATCGACCTCGAAGTAGTCGTTATGGCAGCTGGGGCTGTCCTCGAGGTCGAAGCTGTTGAAGGTGACCCGCAGAGCGCAGACGCCGTCGTTGAGCCTGCGGATGAAGTAGCGGCAGTCGAGGCCGGGCGGGTAGCTGCTCGGATAGCCCGGGCTCTCCAGCTCAAACTCCCGGAGCGCGTAGAGGCGGTCGCAGCTCGGCTGCCGCTTTGTGTCCGGAGACTGCCGAGGCGGCTCGAACCCCGGCTCGAACAGGCTCGGGGGCTCCGCTGGAACGGGTCTGTCCGGGACGCCTGGAGGGAGGCCCAAGATGGATTCAGTGGTGTTTATTTTTGCATCACGTACAACGCACAGGATACTGGAGGCTTCTGGAAAAAGGTGTCACAAGGACGACAAGGCGGTGTTGTCTTGAATCGGCCCCTCGTGGGATCTCGTCAAAGAGCGCGTGAGGGATTCGTCCTTGAGTTGCCAGCACAGTGACTATTCATGGACGGTTTGAGAACGCGCCTTGTTTCCATGTGGTAGTTTGACTGAGTTGCGCATATTTTGTGCTAACAACATTGACAAACGACAGAGCGAACTCGGCGATCTGTTCCAACTGGAGAGTTGGCACTTACCAGGCGGTTTCGTATGCGTCCAACTAAATTTCGCGCTTTTCCCCTCGTGACTTGTTATATGATTGTTTTACTCCAGGTACAAATAAGACAAGTCTCTATACTCAATTATTCCGGACAAGTACATGTACAAGAACTGTTCTTGACAGTTGTTTTCAATATTACACAAATAGCGATAAGTTCGCCCAAAGCGGGCAAACAAACCGAGGGTAAAGGAGACGTAAATACCAGACGACATTGCGGAAACTGCGCAATCACTGTAACCTGAAATCTTCCAATGAAGAGTCACGTAACCTTTCAGAATTTCAATCGCACGTTTGTTATTTACGGTCACTTTGAAACATCTATTCAAACCGCCGGGATAACTGTTGTTTACCAGCCAGAAACTGCCCGTGAGCTTCCCTTTTAAAAAAAACGCACTTTCAATAGAGTTCTTCCGAAAATTCGTGCACGCAACACTGCGCGCATTGGATTATAGGACCTCCTCGGCCATGGAGAGGCGTGACATGGTTTCGAAGTCAACGAAGTAGTGCTGATATGCACTACTCCATTGACGAAGTAGTGCATGTCAGCACTGCATACAAAATGAAGTTAGCGCCTCGCCAGCATTGCGCCCATTGATCTTCGCGACAGCCCCCGTTAAAACAGGATCCCCAGCGGCCATAAGGACCTGCTTAGTCTTAGGAGGAAAAAAAAGTAAGGCATGCACGACTTCCCATACCACTCTGAGGGCCTGCGCCACCACCACAGAGTGCAGCATCATCCTACCGGGTAACGAACAATTTAGAAGCCTAGGACGTTGAGACGATAGAACAGGATGATCGTCCCGATACACTTCATCCTCTGTTTACCGGCACACAAACTCTGTCACGCTGGTGTCCCCCACCAAAAAACCTGCCCAGCATTCCATCTGTATTGGTAAGCAACGCCATAAATTCGAAAGTCACATATTCCAATATGCATGCACTGTATTTGGTTGTGACGGAATATCGTAAATTGAGGTTGGCAAATCAAAACCGAAACAATGGCGAAAAGGTACTCAATATGCTTTGCACCGCACTACGCCGCTAGAATCGCTTCGATTTTTCGGGAGATCTATCAAGCAACACTCAAAATCATCACGACATTTTGCTGCCGCTACCTACGGTAGGTGCCCAACTGCTCCCGAGGGAACTGTCAGAGCAATCAGTGTGATCAGCTGCGTAGAAGACATATGTTGTGAGCCACATTTGGGTCGCAAAACAATACCTATACCGCGTCGTCCCAATAGCAAAAAGTTTCTCAAAAGACACTTTCTTATTCAGCAGAAAAATAGACGGCATCGCGTTAAGCAGAAAAGAGCTACTCAAAGCTCAGCAGAACAATTCTTTTGTCGACGTGGTGAACGACGGACTCTCCCAAGAGTTCGGCGGAGTGACGCTTTGAGCATCCTGCAAGTGTGCAGGTTTCCGGACCTGGTACACGATGGCCGCTGCCGTCCTCCTTAACTTGGATCTCTTCGAGTCACCCAGCTCAACCGGGTTCCCTGACGCGGTCTTTTTAATGGGCGATACCTGACCTAGGCATTGAGGTGCGTCTTCAACTTCGGTGGCCGACATTGTTCAGGCTGCTGGTCGCCCGCAGCCATTCTCGGAGTGACCACGACGAAGTTACTGCATCACCGTGTTTGTTTCAATAGGGCTTGGCGGACGGTGTCCAGGGTGCATCATCACCGTGAACCAGCGCATCGCGGGCCCTGGTGCGGAGAACATTATGGACAACCGTCAACGGCCAAAAGCCCCGCCATATTTGAGCGCGACTGGCACCTGTATGGCCAGCGTGCAGGTACTGTGCTTTACGAGAGCCGGTAGGCGTTCTATTTGGGCTGAAAAGGGTTTTAAGAAAAATGAGTGTGAGAATCCTTCTTAACCAACTTCGATATGATCGCAATGGCGCAATCCTCGCCTCTTCACGTCCTCGCACGTGAGCGTTATAGGGAGCAGATAACCCGTTTTTCCCTTTGCCTCGCTATCTCTCACATCGCGTTTGGGGAGGCTTTTTTCCTCCTCCCTCGAAAAACCGGTTGACGCGACGGCCTGCTCTTACCACGCCTGAGCGGACTAGGCGGGTTGTTGTGCTATTTCTACAGTAAAATTGAGTTAGCACCGGCAGTACCCTAAAAAGTATTTTGTAGCGTGTTGTTCGAGCTGAACAGACAGTGCTCAAAAACTGAGACACCGACGCAATTGGCCTTCATCACAATCGGTGGAATAAATATTTTTCAACGCTGTCTATTTTCGTAATGCCTGCTAAGTGATCGCTCCATTCCCAAAAACGTCCTGGGAATTTTAAACAATTCAAGTGTCTGGTAGCGGCTGTTTCCAAGTTCAAAGCATCACACATCATGATAAGAGCGGTCGTTTTAATGCTGTGATTTATTAATCTTTGCTTTCCTAGATTATTTTCTTTATTATTTTACTTTATCAGCGGATGAGATAGACATGCCGTAATATCAGTCTGAACATTCACGACCGTAGCTGGGACCATTTCGAGAATGGATTTCCATAATTACGCAGTAAAAACATTCATTAAATTATTTTAGCGGTACGCCAGTCTTAAATATTTTAAAATAACGTTTAAAAGATTTTATTTGAGTAAGCTCTTCAAAGGACGTGAGTGATGGGGAACTAGCTCTGCCATCGAAGCCCTATGTGTTGTCATACACAAAATGTGCTCATTTACCGATCCGGGCAACAAGCGTCGTCCAAAACATCTTGCTGCTGTTTTTGTGTTTTTTTTGCTTTTTTGCTGAAAGTTGTTCATATTTGGGCAACATTGTCGTTGTCATCCATGGTGTGGTGCTGTTGCTGAGATATGACAGTGTGGCGGTCGAAAAGACCCAACAGATGCCAGTAAAGCAAAACATCGCCGACAAGCATCAGTGCGCCTTTGCACGTGCGAAAGACCACTGGGGCATGAACACGCGCGTCCCGAGGCTAGCGCTCTGGCTAACCGCCATTCCCATTCCAACTGATCTCGGCGCTCGGTTAGCTAGCTCCGAATTTAAAATGATGAGTAAATAGGTTTTTATTTTAGTAGCATGAACGTCTACGTGTTTTCTGCGCTACATTGGTGACCCGGACTCGGACCTCTAGCTTCTCATCAACCGTGCCACATCTCTTCGACAGCAATGACGGAGTCTGGACTGCCCACTGGTTCCTCCCGCCGGTGATCCTATCTTGCCGGCTGCACACATCGCCACCGCAAGTTTCAAGCTGCCCGCCTTTTGGGATGGCGATGCGGAACTCTGGTTCTTGCACGTCGAGGCCCTGTTCCGTTCTCATCGGATTTCCTCCCAAAGATCCCGTTTTGACTTTGTAGTAGCCGCGCTACCCCAGACTACAGCCGCGATGGTCCGTGACATCCTTCGTGCACCACCAGACAATCCATTTGATCACCTTAAAGATGAACTTATTCGCCGCACCACGGCGTCAGAACAACGCCGACTTCAACAGCTCTTGACAACGGAAGAGTTGGGTGATCGAAAACCAACGGACCTTCTGCGACGTATGCATCAGCTACTCGGCGACAGACCAGACAGAGTCGAGGAACCAATTTTCCGAGAACTATTCCTTCAGAGGCTCCCAAACAACGTCCGCGTGATCCTGTCCGCTTCGGAAATATCATCTACCGAAGCCTTGGCTTGCATGGCTGATAGGATCATGGAGGTGAATACACCTGCCATTGCAACTCTCTCTTCAACGACACCTTCATCGAACCAAGCGGTTGACCGTCTAGAGAGACTCAACGACGTCGTCCTACAGCTCTCGAGAAATATGGACGAACTCTCCTCTGAGGTGTTATCCTTCCGTGTCACGGAGTTTTCTTTCTCAAGAAACCGTCGGGGTTCATCGAGGTTCCGAACCAGAGCAAGCAGATCTCCTTCCGCCGAAGCAAGCGGATCATGGTGGTACACACACAACGATTTGGTAACATGGCCCGCCTCTGCATTCCTCCCTGTTCTTACCAGGGAAACTCCCCAACCACGCATTAAAGACGGCAAATGCCGTGGTACCTGATGTCAGCCGTCTTTTCTTTATCACGGAGAAGAATACGAAAATGTATTTTCTGGTCAACCCAGGGGCGGAGATCAGCGTAATACCTCCAACTACAGATGATCGCAGACACCGCCAGAACTGCTTGACACTTCAAGCTGCAAATGGTTCTCCCATCTTAACGTTTGGGGAAAGATCGCTCACGCTAGATATTGGTCTTCGTCGCACCTTTCGCTGGGTGTTTTTAATAGCCGAGGTCACTTGACCCATTCTGGGAGCCGACGTCCTACGCTTCTTCAACCTTATTGTGGACGTATGACGTAAAGAACTCACTGACGCGGGAACGCGACTCAGCCTCCAGTGGTTATGCTCAGACGAACCACCACTCAGTCCCTCCATTTCAAAGGTCATGACCGATTCTCCATGGCACAGCATCCTCGCAAAATTCCCCGCCCTCATACGTCCATCTATAACAGAACGACCTGTCAAACACACCGTAACTCATTGCATTGAAACAACCGGTCCTCCCGTGTTCTCCCGACCACGCCGTCTTGCTCCAGACCGGTACCAAGTCGCCAAGAACGAGTTCAACCATATGCTTGAGCATGGACTGGTACGCCCTTCTCCAGCAACTTGTCTACTCCACTTCATATGTTCCCTAAAAAGCCGGAGACCGTTTAGTTGCCTCACCAGACGTGGAGTAGCCGGACCCTCTCAACTACTTTACACAACTTAAAACAATAATGCGGGCCCTTCAGCCCGTTCCCTTTCGCAAACTACATCAACCACAAGTGTTCGTGAGCCCCCATCTGGAAACGGCAACCCACGTGTTTGTCCGAAATGATGCAGTAAGGCGGCCATTACAACCTCCGTATACAGGTCATATTAAAGTAATTTCGCGATCATCAAAGCATTACAGGCTTGACAATAATGGCAAAGAAAAGACAGTGTCACTAGACAGGTTGAAACCTGCTCACATGGCCAACACACCCGAAACAAATGCAAGTAACTTTACGTCTTGCAACGCCTCCACAAACGTTGAGAGAAACGATTCAAGCCAAGGACATCCTACGACAACCGCAACCAAGGTACCGACAAAAAAGATGACTCTCAATAGGGTACACTTGACTGCTGAACCTGTTCCACACCATCGTAGCAAATGGCGTGTTCCCCGTCCCGTGACTAGGGGTGGTCGAAACACCCAACAGATGCCAGTAGAGCAAAACATCGCCGACAAGCATCAGTGGGCCTGTGCACGTGCGAAAGACCATTGGGGCATGAACACGCGCGTCCCGAGGCCAGCGCTCTGGTTAACCGCCATTCCCATTCCAGCTGGTCTCGGCGCTCGGTTAGCTAGCTCCGAATTTAAAATAATTATAAATAGGTTTTTATTTTAGTAGCATGAACGTCTACGTGTTTTCTGCGCTACAACAGGGTTATCAGACAACACGGGGAGTGACCAACAAGTTGCCCGACTGTTGGACATGTTGTGTTACTGTTGCCATCGTGTTGCCTCAGTATGACAGCGTCTTAAGCGTTGTAGGGAACGGAAGGAAATGGGGGAAAATAGAAAGTCAATTGTGTATTTGCTATGGCCGAATTCGTCACTGACTCTTAGGGAAGGGAATATAGCGGATAGGTAGATGAGAGCTGGAAGGAATAGGAGGGCGACGTGGGTCGTCCGCATCGGTGCGGGCACTGCTCTCTTTGACACGATTGACGAAGGATGTGGATTCTCGACTTCTGACGACTTATCCTACTTCTTTGGCTCTTTGGTTCGGGGCCTATGACCCGACACTATCACGGTCTCAGTGTTGTAAGGAACCCTAGTTTGAATAAACGAGCTCTGGATCATCGTCTGGTATGGCGTTGCTACTTCTACTCGCTGCAGTCAGCGAACGAAGCCGGCGCGGCAACCGCTCTCGTGGTAGCGTAGCCGCGCGGTGGGAGTGCTCTTAGGGCATCGGACCTTTAGTGTCTCAGCCCTGTGAGTAACTCAATCCCCCTTAGCTTACTTTATCAAGAACGCGAATGAAAACTGTGTGGAGCATACCATACCGTCTATTTTTCTGATGGCAAAGGAAATGTCTTTTTTAGATGGCTTCATATAAGACTGCCGGTATGTGATCGGTTTGTGGCTTGTTATTGGTATGGCGAACGACAGTCTGGCTGAGTGCATGTTTCTTCAATAAAATCAGTCGTAAGTAGCGCGTTCCTTTGTCGTATGTCTTTCGTGCGTGTTTCTGTTGGCGCTTTTAACCTTGAAACGCATCATTAATCTAGCGCAAAGTGAACGGTGCGTCAGCGAGAAGAGCGCTATTTTTGTCACTGACGTATGCGCCGAGGAAGAGCTCTGGTGTATGTGTGAGGAGGCCTTCATGATAAATAAATGATCATCCTAGACAACTGCACGTAAATTAAATCCGGTGAACAAGAACTTTCTTACGATTGTGTCCTTCACATGCAAGCTGCTTGTAGAAGCCCAAGAATCCTCTCCCGGCGTTGTGGTCGTTCGTGATGAAGTGCATCGTAATGCTCCGAGGAGAGTCCTTGAAGTCCAGAATTCCTGATAAAATACAAACGTACACATAAGCATTTCAAGGAATATCACGCAGGCAAATCAAATAGCCAAATTTGTCCAGCACGGAGGGTATTAGGTATTGCTTAGCGACGGCAACAGCAACACAACACGTCCAACAGTCAGGCAACTTGTTGGTCGCTCGCTGTGTTGTCTGACAACCCTGTCACATTTCAGCAACAGCAGCAAAGAGATAAATGACAACAACAATGTTGCCTATGTATAACAGCTTGTGGCAAATTGTTTTAGACGCAGGCAAATCAAATAATCATAACAGCGCCATATGATTAGCCTGCGTGATATTCAAAAATATCACGCAGGCAAATCAAATAGCCTAAAGACTTGTCGAATGTTTCCTGCACCACCTATATAATGTTCGCCGGTGTACATAGCATATTCGGTGCTCACCCGCCGATCTCGCGAGCAGGTGTCAGATGAGCTTGGATTAAAGAATCTTGGGCTATAATGTAGATTCATTGATAGCATCGGCACCTCTGAGACAGTTTGTGAGTGCATGGTATAACGTTTTTCAAAGCATTCAGGGTACGAATATGAGCTTAAAGTTGATGAGTGCTTAATTTTTATTTTGCGTTTAACAAAGAGCGTTGTCATCAATTCGATAGTGTGCAGCAAGCATTCTGTGCCAGACTAGGTTTTAGATTATTATATATTTATTTGAACTTTGAAGTCATAAACATTATTGCCTAATGAGGTTAGACGCGGTGTAACTTACACATTCGTGTTTATAAGAGTGCAAACTCGCACATACCGCCACAAACATATGAGCAGACTATCCCCTCCAGTCTCGTTTACGTAAACACTGATGAGGTAGCCATTGGGGTATTGCTCGGGGACAACTTTATTTAATATCTTCGAAAAAAGAAGGAAAGTGCGCACCTCTCTTTATTCGCTGTTAAAGCACGCACCCTCACGCTCTTGACTGCATTGCCATAGAAAGTTGTCCTCAACTATAAAGCGCGGCAGTCAAATTTGATTCACATGGGACATAAGTACTGCTCTAGTACTTGGCATGACCTCGAGGGCAATCAATGCCTCGGCGAACGTTCGGGTGGAAGCTTGTGTCCAATCACAGCGGTGACGAAAATTCCCGATTTGCACTAAAGATAGAGAGAAGAAAGGCATGTTCCTTCTGCATTGGTGGATATATCTAGTGTAAATATTCCAGTTAAAAGTGGCGAATTTAGTGGGAAAATGTCTCCGCTAGATTCAACATGAGAACTGTGACGTAAAGGAACCCGACGTAAAGTTATACTGTGACGTCGCAATGTCGGGAGACTGTGATTCCCCGCTGTATATAGCGGAGATATTCTGGCCGATAAACTTAGCGGGCCACGACGTGCACACAGGAAACACACACGAGATCCGTTGCGAAACGTTGCGAATTATGAATATTGCTTTAAAACATTGATGCACGCACCGTTTCTAATCTAAATTGGGCATCCCCATTGAAGAGTACTACGTGCCAAAAACGAGTAGATGGTGTGTTGCCCCTTTGCAATCCGGCACCGCGGTCCCGAACGGAGCTCGAGGGTGCCGAGAACACGGGCCCAGCGCCAATCTTAGACACTCGAAATAAAGTAACCGATTATAATTACAGTTACTCTTGGTTAAAAAAGACATATTACATGATTACTTAATATAAAACGTAATTGATCGGTAATTTACATGTTATCGTTACTTTTTATTATTATTAAAGTTTACGAAGCGGCATATTTTACGTCGGTTTGAACACGGACATTTCGCACTGTCCTTTATTCTATAAGAATCACCGAATTACGAGCTACTTGTTTTTGAGTCCACCAAGTTTGGTAGACCATCCTCCTGGCGGAAGCATGTTTCAAAAGTTACGTGGCCCGGCAACTTGTGGAAACAAAGAACGCCACTAAAAAGGCGAGGAAGAATAGTAATGGTTACGAGTACTTCCAAAGGTTAGTCTCGCGATTACCTCGTAATAATGGTGTTATTATATAACAGAGTTATAAAAAATATGAATCGATTAGGAGTAATTTGAATGGTCTGATTGGGTAGCGTACAAGTATGGGCAGCGCTCACTTATTTGGCCCTCCAGCTGGCGGTTGCAGTAGCGGACGTTGTTGATCTCCATGAAGTCGGCGCCGCACTGGCCGTCCGGCTTCTTGTGGGACTCCAGGTTGAACTGGACAAAGGACAGCTCTACCCGGCAGTGGCCCGGAAGTGCCAGCACGCGGTACGTGCACGACATCTGGTTCGGGTAGGGCCCCGGAAGCCCTGGCTGTAGAACACGCCGCTCCGATCGCAGAACTCGTACGTGCAGGGCACGCCCAGCGCCGGGGCTTTGCCTGGAAGAGGAGCGGCACAAACGGCGTCACTTGCGGGGCCCACCTAGAACACAAGGCCTGAGCACGACCCCTTGGATCCCGCCCAAAGTCACGCTGAAGCTCCACGAGAGTCGCCGCCGCAGACGCGTCCATCTTTGCGTCGTCGCGTGTTTGCGTCGCGCTCCTTATGAGACAACACGCGCTGGCGACCATTTTGACCTTAGCTTCGTGGCTCCGCGTGAATATGCTGAGTAGTCGGTTGCAAGCTAAGACAACGCCTCCTGTGCGTTGGCTAAGAAAAAACCGGAAATGCCTCTCAGAGGAAAATGTATTCCTACGCCGAGAAACGCCAGCCAATCGTTTTCATGACGTCACGATTCCGTGGACCAATCGCGATCCTTTTGAAAAAAAAGCTCAACATGGCTGCTGGCCTTAGCAACGCGACGCTAGTTTCTCGTGACAATTATTCTGCTTTTTTGCACCGTGTTTTACGTGCCCGAGGTTACGCCACGAAATCTTAATGGTATCGGCTTGCGTTTGCAGCAGTTTTTGCGCGACAACGTGAGAATCCAGCGACGCTATCGCCAACGAAAATTTCGAAGCGGGCGCGAGGCTTAGCACTGCTGAGAGTCACCTCATGTGGGATCCATGACGGAAGACGATGGCTGTGTTCCAAATCTAACCCAAATGGATCCGAGTTACTCCGGCGGGTCATGTCACATGACAACACAGATCGAAAAACGCTGGACGCGGGTAGGTTTTAGAACGCCAAGGTACAAAACCCTTACCCTGGAGTAGGATCGAGTAAATTTTGGAACACGGCAAAAGAGAGCGGGGCGCGGTGGTGGTGTCGATGACTTGGGAGGGTGCCGATTTGTCAAAACCCGAAAAGTATAATTATTCTTGCTTTCTATTCATCCAACAAAATAAAGGCACACATTTCGTGCGCAAAGCCCACAAAACTAAGTAAATCACTAAATATTTATTATTTGCAGGAACTATAAGTGCTTCATTATTTATAATTTTGGCGAGAGAAAGGTTGGTTTCGTTTTCGCCGCTTTCCCTCAATCGAAGGCGCTGGAAGACGGTATGTTAGACAGTATCTTGGACAGAAAATGAATTGGGAAGACGGTACATTGGACATGACTTTCTTTCTTTACTAAACAGCTATTTCGTTGACAAAAACGTATTCTAACTTATTTAAACGTCCTGAATGAATTAAATAAATATTGTAGTAGTTTAAGACACGTTTACTGCAGGAAGAAAAAGCAACGTTGCTAGCGAACTACTTTCTCGACGGCGGAGGCACTTCAGATGGGCGCAATGCGCTTGTGGGTGGAGCTAAAAGATTGTTCTCAGGTTGCATCCGACTATAGTGGTGACGACTTTTATTTTAGGTATCATTGTCTGGGCACGGGCCTCTGAACGTATGTAGATGCTGAAGGGGGAAAGGTGCTTGTTGCTTATCACGATTCGAAGGTGCTCCTAGTTATTTAGACGAGGTACTTTATTATACATACGTAGAGTAAGGGCTTCTAACAAATCGTACAATTTATGGTGTTGTAAATGTCGATAAAACGAGCGTATATTCAGTCTGAACTGCATAAAACAATAATAGTGTCCCAGCACATACGTCATCTAGAAGATCCAAAATAATAATTATCTCGTTCTTCGATTGGTAACGTTAGGCTTGCGTGTGATAAAGTAGGAATTGATAATTAGGAAGCATCGTGTAAAGATTACAAAATAAGAGTGTGGTAGAGCAACGAG
Source organism: Ixodes ricinus (assembly GCA_037355805.1). NCBI lineage: Eukaryota > Metazoa > Arthropoda > Arachnida > Ixodida > Ixodidae > Ixodes > Ixodes ricinus. The sequence goes on from JAZHYW010009736.1 coordinate 19,533, forward strand.
TTCTGCGAAACCTGGGAGATTAGAAAATCACACACAAAAAAGAAAACCGTTTCAAACAAACCCCTTTCACATGCTGTACATATGAGATCTTTTTGTTTGTTTCCCCTGTAGGTTCTAAGGTTCTGGAGCATTTTTAGGGGTTTCTGCTAATCAGGGAAACACACCAGTACTCGAGATAACTATGCATGTCTTTCCTTGAGCCTCTTTTATTATGTTTGCTTGCCTAAAAACCCTTAGAATTTTTGTTTTGCATGCAATATATGATTCTCAAACAGCTCCGTGAGACGCCACTCAAAAGGATATTCTATTTAAAAGAAGGTGATAGCTATATTAGCCTTCAATACGCCATACTGAAGAAATTTCTCACCGTTCTCACCAAGTTCTCACCATATAGATATATGCGCAAAACATGGGAGCTTAGCGTCACAAGAAAAATGTTGGCTAGAGCGATCTAGCACTTAACATTTCACAAAAACTGTTATGAATTTGTTACTGGCATATAACTTCTTAAGATAGAAGATTGGGCGATTTGGCTATTCGTACTTATAATTTACAGCGAAGAACCATTCACACTAAAACACGCACACTACTAAAAAAGGAACCACTCATTCAGCGCTGACTATGAACTAAGTGTTGTATCTGGTCTTCTACTCGCGGTTTGTATATCTACCAGACTCCGTTATCTCTCTTTGTTGCTAGGGAAATCAACTCCTTCTCAGCAAATGTTATAAAAGGATTACTAACACAATTTTCGCCAAGCTTCACAATGTCCTCGGTCTCAATACTTTTGCGCTTGAGTTCTTGAAAATTATTGCGTATTATAGTGCAGTGTTTTTAAGTCTGCTGATCAACCACAGTCCGGACCGAAATATATATAGGACAAATGGGAACATGTGTACGTAAATGACCGCTTAAGAAAGTGCAACAAGATCAAAAAGCAAATTCTGGACATCAAGGCACTATTGCCGGGACAGCGGATGCTCACTCATTGCTCAGCAGATTTAAAAGGGCCATGTAACAAAATTCGCTAGCAATGTTTTTTTTTTTTTTACTTTACGCGAATTTACTGGCACTAGTGGGACACAAGTAAACTAGACCGCAACACCATTGGCCAAGAAGCTCCTTTGCGGTGTCATCTTAAGGACAAAAGCAAGCGTTTTCTTTTGATCTCCATCGCAAAACTTGGTGAACTAGCTGGGGGATCGAAGCATTTCCCTGTGACGATATTTGAATGTAGCTCATAGATTGGACCCGAGCATTGCGTGAGGACTCGAATTGGGCTCGTGATAATCAATAGCTCAAGAAGCACTTGGGTATTGGCCCATTTCCAATCGCTGCAATGATGACAATAGACAGGCTATAACAATGTTGGAACTCAGCGCGTGTCCAGTACCTTGCCAACCCCCAGCGCGTGACTGTGAATAACATGGGCGGCATATAATCGGCTACAGATTACGTGGCTACTTGTTCTGGCTGAAAGTTGAGGGGGTAAACGCTGTTCGTGTTTCTTTAATTTTGTCGGAGACTTCTATTTTGTGTGGTAAAAAACGAACGCGCGTTTCATAGGGTATCAACATCAGGGATTCGTTCTAAGCGGTATTTGCGCAAAGTACAAAACTTGTTGCATCGCCTATCAGACATAACTGTACTGTTATCAGTAAACAAAGTAAGCTGCTCACGCGAGAAATTATTGAGGCTGAGAACATTTGGAAGCTGGTCGAAAATTGTGTAACAACTCTTCTATAACCTTATCCGCGAAAGAGTTAATTTACCTAGCAACAAAGAGAAAGGAAACGAAGTGCGGTAACATGTGAAAAAGGAGTAGAAGAAGGAGGCCGAATACAACAATCACTTGATTCTCAAGTTAAGTACAAAACAAGCGTTTTGGTAATAATAATCAAACATGAGGAAGGTACATAGAAAGGGGACGGACAACAATGACTTCCAATTTCATTGTTGTCCGTCCCCCTTTCCATGTATCTTCCTCGTGTTTACTTACTTGAGAGTCAGCTCTGGATGACTGATTTCTTTTACTGGTCTACGTTGTTCCGGACCGACTTCGTCGTCGTCTCAAGTGAAGCCAAGAGAGCACGAGACCAACGCAGGCAGTGCACCGCAAGCAGATGAGCTCGCGCAGTCTGGTTTGAGCCAGCGCCATGTTCGGGCCACGGATCGCAGCCATATTCCGCTTTTCTCGGTCCCTGACCCTTGTACATAATGTAAATAACTGCAATTAAACACTGGCGACGAGGATGGGACTGGTTTGTACCGCTGGGCATTTCGATCATGGGAGTAAACTCCGTGACCTCATCCTCACTGCAGAGCATCTTAACCAAAAATCAAGATGTCTTCTCTGAACTGCAGGATGGTCATTTCGGTGCACCAATCTCTATCCCGATGCAGCCTGACGCACCGCCTAAGTTCCTGAAGTGCCGTCCAGTTCCATTCGCTCTGAGGGACTCTGTCCTAAAAGAACTGGATCGTTTGGAGGGACAAGGAATCATAGAACCTGTCCTGTCCTCTGCGTGGGCAACTCCAGTAGTGGTCGTAAAAAAGGATGGATCGCTTCGACTTTGCGGCGATTATCGCAGCACAGTAAACGCATCCGTAAAACCTGGGACCTACCCACTACCGACCGTACCGGAGCTACTGACCACAATCAGCGGAGGAAAACACTTTTCAAAAATTGACTTAACGCAAGCCTACCAACAACTGCGACTCGACGAAGCTACATCAGAGGTGCTGTGCATTAATACGATCAAGGGCCTGTACAGAGTCAAGCGTCTACCCTTTGGCGTATCTGTAGCTCCAGCTATCTTTCAAAAGTTCATGGACGTCTGCCTGGCTGGCTTACCAGGTGTTGCCACGTACCTCGACGACATCCTCATCACGGGCTCTACAGAGGACCAGCACCTTGAGCGACTCGAAGCAGTTCTTCAACGGTTAAGTCAAGCCGGCCTCAAGGTCAAGAAAGAAAAGTGTCATTTTGACGTGTCGGACGTTGAGTTCCTCGGATACCGAGTAAATGCTGCAGGCATCCGTCCGACACAAGAGAAAGTCAAGGCGATTGTAGAAGCTCCAGAGCCGAAAAACAAGGCAGAACTACAATCATTTCTGGGAATGATAACATTCTACAATCGATTCCTCAGACATCGCGCAACCGTGGCCGAAAGTCTGCATCGGTTGCTCGACAAGAATATGACATGGAAATGGGAGTCCCGGCACAGCAAGGACTACCAAATGTTGAAAAACCTTCTCTTATCAGCAGATATCCTTGCTCACTACGACCCCGATAAGCCACTCTACTTGTCATGTGATGCCTCTCCCTACGGCGTAGGTGCCGTACTTGCCCAAGTAGACAACGAAGGCCGCGAAGCACCAATAGCTTACGCGTCGAGAACACTAGGGAAGAGCGAAAGAAATTATGCACAGCTTGACAAAGAAGGGTTGGCCATAGTCTTTGGCGTAAAATACTTTCATCAGTATATTGCTGGAAGATCTGTGATAATTCACACAGACCACAAGCCACTGCTAGGCATCCTCAACTCAGACAGACAGATGCCACTCGTACTGTCACCGAGAATGCTACGCTGGTGTCTGCATCTCCAGAACTATGACTACAAGTTGGTCTACAGACCCGGCAAGCTCCATCAAAATGCAGATGCACTGAGCCGTCTTCCACTGCCCAGCAACGTGGACGAACCACACGGTCCAGCAGACATCCTAATGATCGAGGCCATTGAGAGACCAACTCTCACAGCAAAGGACGTGGCACGTTTCACTTCAAGAGACCCCGCCCTCTCGAAGATCTACCAAGCCGTTCAGTCTGGAAACACCAAACCCTTGACCGGAGGGCAGTTAGCAAACTATGTGAGTCGGTTTAATGAACTGTCGACCCACAAGGGATGCATCTTATGGGGATCACGAGTCGTCATCCCACAAGAGGCACAGCCAGCTGCCATGAAACTCCTGCACGCAAATCATCCAGGAGTAACAGCAATGAAACGCTGTGCACGGAGTCACCTTTGGTGGCCTGACCTGGAAAAGGAAATCGACAGATGCGTTCAACTCTGCCCACAATGTCAGCAACAAGTACGCGCTCCTGTTGCAGCACCAAGTCCAGCTTGGGAACGTCCTCAGGAGCCGTGGAGTCTACTCCATATGGACTTTGCCGGTCCTTTTGAAGGGAAAATGCTGCTGATCGTTGTGGACGCATATTCCAAATGGCTCGAAGTACGCATCTGCTCGTCAGCAACCGCTGCCGTCGTTATTGACTCACTGAGATCATTGTTTGCCACTTTTGGCATTCCAAAAGTTGTCTGCAGCGACAACGGCATGCCTTTTGTATCAAAAGAAACACACCAGTTCTTGGAGGCAAATGGCGTCCGTCATATCACAAGTTCCCCATATCACCCGGCTACCAACGGACAAGCCGAACGAATGGTTCGAGAAACAAAAGAATCGCTGCGTAAACTTTCCGAAGGAACGCTCAACTGTCGCTTGGCGCGATTTCTATTCAGGCAACACACAACTCCAAGCTCAACGACTAAAAAGACACCAGCAGAGTTGATGTTTGGACGGGAACTGTCTACTCCGTTGAGCAACATCCATCCGCAGGGCAAGGAAGATTCCCAAGAGTATCAAGATGCGAAGTTTCAGAAGTCGCAAACCGTCTTCATTAAGGGTTTTGCAGGAAAACCTAAGTGGATCGAAGCCAAGGTTCTCCGCCAGCTTGGCCCACGATCATTTGAGGTAGAATCCTCAGATGGTAGGGTACAGAGAAGGCATGTCGACGACATACGAAAGCGACTAGTTCCACACCAGGAACACCACAAGGCAACTTTACCGAAGGTTCCACACCGGGAAGAGGGTAAATCAACTGCACCTCAAGTTTTAGGGTGTCCACTTTTTGACTTCAACTTGCCTGAAACAGAAGATGTAGTTGGTTTAGACAATAACGGTGCGGAAACCAACTCGACAATGGCAAACGGGCCTGGTTCAGTTTTACCTCCGGCCTCTAGGCAGGCTGACACTCCTCAGGCCACTGAGGAACCGACTACTGGTGCTTCAGCACTCAGTCCTGATGGGCCACCCTCATCAACATCTGCTCAGGTTGCGTCACCCAAAACTTCTGTTCCGGCACCTCTGCCCAGGACACGACCCCATCGCACGAAGAAAAAGCCAGTGCGATTTCCAGAGACCGAGTAGTACAGTTTCAAACTGCTGTCTAATCAAGAAGGGGGAAGTGTTCCGGACCGACTTCGTCGTCGTCTCAAGTGAAGCCAAGAGAGCACGAGACCAACGCAGGCAGTGCACCGCAAGCAGATCAGCTCGCGCAGTCTGGTTTGAGCCAGCGCCATGTTCGCCACGGATCGCAGCCATATTCCGCTTTTCTCGGTCCCTGACCCTTGTACATAATGTAAATAACTGCAATTAAACATACGTGTTTCAGTGTGAATTGTTTTACTGCGCTCAAAATTATAATTGGGCATATCACATCTTTATTGAAAGGTGGCCATCTCCCTCATTATGCCTTTCTTAGATACAAAGACACGATAATGACCAAAGTAAGCTGCATTCGAAATCCCTCACCCAGATTAGTCACCGGCGGGACCCTGGATCCACATTCCACCTGCCTCGCTTTAATGTGGAACCCAGGCCGGTTGGATGAGTGGTCCGTACGGAAGCGGAACACCATCTGGGCAGACGTGAACTGCACTAGCTCTGAAAAAAATGACATCCGTGACAGTGTATGACAAAGCAGGACATTACATGAAGACGTGGAAAGAAATGTTCGTGTTAAAGAGTTGCGCCTCTGCACTACCTGAAACGGCGTGGGTCAAACAAATTTCAATTGGAAATCAGGTCAGCTGAACACGAAAAAAACAAGAACACGAAGGAAAGGACTGGACATTCACACCACTGTTCTTGTTGTTTTCTGTGTTCAGCTGACCTGATTGCCAACAGTATGTACCAACTAGCTCAACTAAAACCCGCAATTCATTTCGAACCTCGCGGACCGCCGCCTTAAAAAGTGCTGTGGCTTTTGCCGGTAACTGTCCCAACACTGCATAAAGCAATATCTACTGAATAATAAAATAAAATGGTGCTGCACTTCCAAAGTCAGGCTTAAGGACTCGAGAGCAAACTGCGATTTGATTTTATCCTAGAAGGGAGGGGACTCAGGCGTATCCAATTTTCCCCTTTTGTGACAGGTGGCAGTGGTATTCTGGCAAGTCGCTCGGCGCAAAGGCCTTTCCAGTTTGTCGGGTAGGGCGAGTTGTATTCCCGCTTGCTATGATTACCTTTTTATATGCCACTTCTTAATGTGTACGTTGTGTAGCGGACAGACAGCGCAACAAATTGTGCCTATTTGATAGAACTTCGGAATATTTCATTAGCTCATGATTTGACAAAGTAATTTTAGGCCCCCAGGTGGAGAAGATTTGCGCAGAATAAATCTAAAATAGAGCGCTACCAGTCTCTGGTATTCACACGAGGAGAAACTTCGGGATTTCTCCCCGGCACGCTCCGCATCACGAGACGAAAAACGCGAGGCTTTTGCACATCGCAAAGCCTGACGTTTTCTTCGTGGATGCCCTTGCCGTGGAGGAATCCCCGGGATTTCTCCCTCGTGTGAATACCCCTTGCGACTGGTGGCCGCTAATAAAAAAACGGAAGCCGTTTACAACTCCCTGTAACGCCGAATTAGAGCGCAGCTTTTGAGGAGGAGGAGGGAAGGGTACTGGAAGTGGGTCAAGTGACCTCGGGGGGAGGGTCACATGACCTGGGGGTCACGTGACCTGGGGGTCACGTGACGATGCCGATGACGTCATCAGTGACAATGACGATGCGGATGCCGGTGACGTCATCAGTGACGTCACTGATGACGTAATCAGTTATGGCGATGACGATGGGGATGCCGATGATGTCATCAGTGACGTCACGCGTCCCATAATGCACCATGCGGTTACGCCGACGCCAGCTCAAGCCGGAAACGGGCGCCTAAGAGCTGCGCTCTAAAATATCTGTTCCGGGATTTGATCCTGGGACACCTTTAAGGCTAGTGGAGAACTCTTCCAACTCAGCTAACCCGGAGCTGTACTTCGTTTTCACCGTAGGTCCAGGCGCAGCCGACTCTACGAGCTGATAGGACCAATCACACGGCACCAAAAGCGAACCATCATGGTGTTCATCATGTTTCTGTACGTGTCTTGTCATCGATGAACCAATCACAAACAGAAAAGGCCTAGTGCCTTGTGCTTTTGACGCGCCTTGATTGGTCCCATTAGCTCGTAGCGTCTTCTGCGTCTGGACTGGACTAAGCTGAAACGAAGCATTATTGTCAGTAGAGCAACGCACGTTAAACGTTCTCACTTGACTCGAAAATAATCACCGCAGGGTTATATCACACGTTAATAGTTTGACATAACGCTTTTATAGAAAGCAAACCCAATGTGAGGATGATTTATGGACGAATAAATCGACTTTACCAAATATAGAGCCCAACCGGTCAAAGAATCGAATGCCGGACTGCGTATTGGGATTTTCTCACAGTGTAAAAACATGAGGCAAACCCGGAGCTCCTGATTTGCCTTATTTCAAGCACATCACAAAGGCGTGCCGGGCCCTTTAGCAACCAGACACGCGAGGCGGAGGCTTCATTTTTGACTCGACATGTTCCCTTGCGTTAAAGGGATACTGAACCAAACATTCCAGTGTCCATAACAAGTGGCGCACGATCTTTCCACGAGCCGCCGGTGTGCACGAGAACACAAAATGAAATTGACTTCATAATTCTTCATTCCCGCTTAAAAAGCTTCTGACACGCCAAAAAAATTTTTTCATGCTAGGCGAAATGCCGCTTAGAACGATCCTGATTAATGACTGTTGTCCCGTCGTTTTTCACCACACGCAATCGAGTCGCAGAAAAAAAAAAAACGAGCGAGTTACCCCTCACTCCAAACAAGCGGCACGTGATCTGGACCGTTTTGCCCCAATGTTATCAGCCATGCGCTGGGGTTGGCAAGGCACAGCACGCGCTGAGTTCAAACATTTATGGTTCGGCTGTTATTAAGATGAAAGTGAAATGGGTGGGCTCGTGGCTGCTGGCTCATGGAAAGATTGTGCGCCACTTATTGTGGACACTAAAATATTTAGTATCACTTTAAGCGGAAGAGAGAGGAATGGCCCCCGATGCCCAGGTAAACAGTCGCCAGAATTTCACGTGTACACCGATACAGGTTCAAAAGAATTTGATTACACGTCCCTATCGAAATCGGCCATCTCGTAGTGTGCTTCCACGCGCGATTATTATAATGGCCGCCGCTTTCAGCGCGCAGGCTGTGATCACCAAAACAGACCGTGCAAGATCGCCAGCCATTGTGTCGCCTCCGTCCTGGGTGATCTGACGCGGTCGAGTTACGTGGCGTCAACGTCCTGTTTTTCGCATTTTACTACTCCACGTCACACGGAGGTCACCGCTCAGTATCTGTCACCAGCCGCGTTATTTGAAGCAACGGGCGCGAATGGTCACACTACTCTACTGCTTCCGAAAGAGCGGGACGTGTACATAGACCAATCATGGCCCCGGATCTGCCCCATGGTTTTACTCCACATGGATATCCAAATACGCAACCCGCATTAAGCTTTTCAGCGGCCTCCAGTCACCCAGAGCATAGAGTGTGCGAGCTTCCTGCCATTTCAGGAGGAAGTGAAAATATCGATTTCTAAATTACCAAAACAACGAGGAGAGTGCTGGGAAAGTGTATCTGCACACGCCGCAGGCGTTCGTCTTCCCCGAATAAACTACTCCCAGTAAATAACCGAAATAAGGCGTTGACGAAAGCGCGTGCAAGATGTCATTTGTTTTAGGATTCTGTTTTAGAATAGTTACTGCTACCGATGCTAGCACGCGCATCGCGCGTATTTACACTGGCAGCATGCTCCTTGTTATATGGCTAATTTAGCAATAGTTGTATTTATTATTGCCTGCATCAGATGAAGTAAAAACTTGCGCTCTTGTTTTAAAGCAATGAAAACACACATATAAAACATGTTTAAGTGCGTGATGAACGCAAACAGGATGAAGCTATTTTTAGCGTATGCGGTAAATGTCCGCGAACCACTTTATGGTCCGTGAAGCACTTTATGGGCTTCTTCATAAATTTGTGTTGAAAACGTTTTGTGTTAGTTACTTAATGTTTAAGTGGAATCGCAGGCAAGAGAAAAACCAGTTGCGGGGCAGTATGTTGTGCAGCCTTGGGTAAAGCACGCCCGCACGGTGCGCCGATGACATCATCAGTGCTTTCTTAGCGCTCCCAGTTAAATCGACATCAGCAGTTGGCCAACGGACGAGTTTACAAAGGTATGGATACGCCATGCAGATGTAGCCAATGCTGGTACCTACCGACGACTCAAAGATAAAACTCCGAAAGGCGATCGAAAAATGACTCTCCAGATTAATCGATATGTGCGTGTCTTTCACAGAGGTATTCACGTAGCTTAGCATGATGCGGATAGCCAGCGAGATAATCATAAACAGGAGGTGAGGTAACGTGCCCCCCAAAATGAAAGGCAAATAAGGATTTACCTACTTTTAGAGTCAGGGGGAAGGGATCCACAGACGCGTTCACCATCGAGTTCTAGAAAGTCTGCCGAGCATTCCTGGTTTTTTTCAATGTCGAAGTCAAGGAACGTCAGCTCGAGGCTGCAGATGTCATGTGAAACCTGGAAGAGTACTGTATATAAATTCAAGCATTCACTAATGCCTCACAGAATGCTCTACTAGAAGACATAATCTACTGCGCTTATTTGCATTAGGCAGTGCGTCTACAAATTCAGACTCCCGTTTCACCCCCCCCCCTTCCTACCGCACCCTTAGCGGCGCGACACCCCGAGCCAAGAGAAGGCATGTGCATAGCGACGTCCACACTGTCACGCTGGCGCGCTACGCCGAGGTAGACGGCTGCCACCAACAGATCGATTACCGGTTAAGACAACAAAAGCGGCTGCCTCCTTCGTCTCGACCACTGATCTCTATTGAAGTAGGCTGGATAGCGGATCGGGGCTTGTTCGCTGGGATAGAGCGGCACCACCGGCAGCCATCGCTTGACACCAGTTAATGCATAAATGGGACTGTGTGGGAGAAACGGAGAAAACTTCAACTTCTTACAGCAGTAGGTTTTTCTCGACGGTGAATCTTGTATCGTGTTCTACGGGAAATGACAGTTAATATTCTGGGCTCAAATATCAAAAGCGTTAGAATACAAATCTTTTTTTTTTAATAAATGTTTCCTGGCTGAGGGTCGAGGGTTCCGACTTTGTTGGGCGTAAACTGTGATGTGGCTCAGTGAGACAAGGGTTGCCGAGAGTCATTGTGGAGTTCTTCGTGATCTGAAAGTAATGAGAGCTTAGCATCCCTATTAAAAATCCCTCTGAGGGGGACTTCAACATTTTTTAAAGGGTGTGAAGGGGACTTTAGGAATTCCTGAAATGTTTGAAGGGGGCACCGATATTTCCTGGTGGGTTCGTTGGCCCCGTCAGAGGCTCTCCTGAAATGTCTGAACTGCCCTTTACAATTCCTTGAAATGTCCGAAAGCCTGTCACGAACTTTTCTAATGGGGTCGGGAAAGCCTTCAGGATTCTTGAGATGTGTGTGGGCCACGGCTCAGGTGGAGAAAACACATTTCGCAGAATTAAAACATTGCTATTTGTTGTTCGCGACGGAAAAAAATAGGTATTTGGAGAATGCCGATTGTATGTGTGTACGGTCAGATTTTTATTGCTGCTCTTCTATCAAACACGACTGGGCTCCTGGACCCGTCTGTCACTGGCCGGTGTTCGGTCGCCAAGGGGGCCACTGGGGGCGATCGCCCCATGTGGAGAATTGACGAGGCGCGGGCCGAGTGTTGTTGGCCGAGCGGCGTTTTGAGGCGAACAAGCTTTGCTTGTTGCACGAATAATAATAAAAAAGGGCAAGCCGAGAGCAGCGCGTTGCTCAAGAACAGGGACGCGGGGGAGATTGCGAGGGCGAAGCGGCAGCGACTCGTCCCGGGAACCGGTTCCTCCGCGGGGGACGGTCCCCAAAAAGGAGAAAATAAACAGAACCATTTTGCTTTTCACCAGAGTCGGACGTTTTCTCTTTTTCGTTGTCGTCAAAAACACGAACAGGCAACTCAAATTGCCCCCCCCCCCCCCTCTTTTACAACGCCTACACACGCACACTGCGCTTCTCTCCGCCCGGCAATGGGGAGAGGTTGCAGAACCGCCAGGGCCGGGCAACACGCGTCTCCAGTGGTCGGCGGGAGAGAGTGGTGTGAGGAAGCCGAGGAAGCCAGGAGGCCGCTATAGCCATTTTCTTTCCACTCGTGTGCAGTTTGCTTCTTACCGCCGTGGATATCTGGAACGGACCGGTTTCCTCCAGAAAGGTGAGCATGGCTTTGAGGGTTCGCCCCTTGGTCTGTTTTGATCCGTGCAGTTGCTTCCTTGGTTCCGCAGGTGAACCCCAGTTCGGCGTTGGCCGCCTTCAGCACCGCTCGAGCGCCATCGTGTTCAGCGCATTCAAGGATATGGTGGCCGGTGTCGGCCTACTCGCCGCAAGCCTGGCAGTCGGGATCAGCGTCCCACCGCATGTAGTGCCTGCGCACCGGGATCATGGCACTGTGGGTCCTGAGACGGTGGATGACGGCCGCTGTCCCGCCTTGTTCCTTGCGCCTCTTCGTCCGCCCGGCTTCAGAAGCATCCAGCGAGCGAAAAATACGCCGAAGACGCCGCCCCGACGGCATCATGGACGAAACCGTGACTGTGCTCAGGATTTTTCAACGGTGACGGGTGCTACTTGCGAGTTCGTGGTTTTCGCTACACGTGCTTACTGAGACTGTGTATGTGTCCGTGAGGTGCACCTGCTCGGTTTTATTAGCTGAACTACCGTACATCAGGAATTTACCCAGCGGCATAGTGAGTACTTTGGAAGATATTTTTCGTTGTGATAAAGAAGTCAGTTGTTCCTGTTTGATATGATCTCTTTCGTCTACTGCTGCTTGCGCCCGGGTTTGAACAAGCGTTGGTTTTTATCGTCTTTTTGAGTTTTAATACGCATGTAAAACTGAATGTCCGTAATAAATTTACAATAACGTTTTGAACTGCATTTTTTCTAAGGTTCACAGTCATTTGGGCGTCTAAAGGGTTGATGGGCTAAGGGGTTTGGGCTGAAGGGTCTGACGGGTTGAAGGGCTGTGGGGCTGGAGGGTTTTTCTGCTGGGTATAGCTGAAGGGTTTCCTGCAGGGTATTTTTGAAGGGTTCTGAAGGCCTGTGAGGTCCCATAATCGTTCAAGGTTGATGGGCCCTTAGAAATATTTTCAATAGGGAGACGATTAGTTAGAAGGTCTTTACTGGGGATATTCGCATCATTTCAAGCTCTTGTACAGAGTTCTCCTGGTGCAAGTTTTTGCTTTGAACTGCAGTTATGACTTCTGTGACAAACTAAAACTCGGAGCATGTCATTCATTTGTTGAACGCGTCATTTATTTAGCGAAGAAAATAAGCGACAGCGGCACTGTCGGTGGTACTCCGACACATTTTATCTTTTAAATCGGCGTTCGAACGCTTGACAAATAACGATTAGATCTCCAAACATTCTATATAATAATCGCGGCACATCATAAAATACTCGCCATCGAGCACCGCGTACAAGCATTAATATTCCTTATTTTGTGTGTTTCTCCCATAGACTAGCGTGCATTGTCTGGTGTCAAGTTATGGCCATCGGTGGTGCCACTGACGGGCTCCCGATGATCCAGCTTCCTACAATAGAGATCAGTGGTCTCGACGGATTTCACAACAATAGATGGTGGAAGCAACCTTTCCAGATTCACAGGTCACGGGGCTGCGCGCGTCTACGGAAAAGCGGCCACTGCAAAGGCCATTGGATTTTTGCCGAGTAAGGTGTATTCGGTTTGCATGAGGCCGACCTTCTTATTCCAAAGAGTGGAAGGTATAGGATAAGTTATAGAACTCAAGCGGCAAGAGCTCCATCCACAGTAGAGTATATATGGTGGTCATCATACGTCTTTACTCCCGCGCCCTTATAATGTACGCATCATATATAATACCACCTTGTCATATTTTGCGCTCCGGCATGGAGGGTCGTCTGCTCTAAGCACCGCGTGGGTTTGTTAAAGGGACACTAAGTGGGAATTTATGCTCGCCGAGGTTTTTGGTTGAAGATAACCTCCCTATTGAAACACTGTCAGTGAGGCCCACTAGGATTTCCTGTGAGGGATTGAGAGGCCTTTTAGAGTATCCTGAAATGTCTAATGGGCCCATCGGGCTCCTCTGGTGGGTCTGTGGGGCTCACTAATGTATTTTTCTTAGAGGCGGGCGTTTCTTCAGGATCGCTTTTGAAGGTCTGTGTGGCCTTTCAGGGACAATATAAAGGGTCTTTCTGACCTTTTAGGGCCGTTCTAAAGGGTCTGTGAAACCCATAAAACACTATCGGGAGGGCCTCGCAGAATTCATCCGAAGACGGTAGTGCGTAAACGTACTGTGTTCCAGATATGGCAGTAATGACATTACTGTAATGAAATTACGGTAATTAAATTACTTTTCGTGGTAATGAGTAATGTAATGAATTACTTCTTCAGGCTCGTATCTTAATAATGTAATTAATTTTTTTCAGGCAGTAATTTCGACAGAAATTACTCATTACTTTCGAAATTACTTTTGTGCCAAATTATAAAGTTCGTTTGCAAGCTTTAAAAAATAAGAAGAAAATTAATTTGCGTGGTGAAATATGAACGAGATATCAGAGAAAATAAACAAACGCCACCTGAGTGCAAAGCCTCGTACGAAGAACTAAACAGGCGCACAAAGGCTGATGAGAAAAGCTTACGTGTAGAAGTCGCTAAAAGGCGACGGCTTACGAACGCCAGGCAAGACAGATTCACGGCCTCACGTTATCACGAAGATACTGTACTCCGTTCATCCCTAATCTGACAGTGCGGTGGGAGCTGCGAGCTAACCAGAACCGATCAAACACCTCCCTTTATTCACCTCACCCGTAGCAATTATCCAGCCCCTTTTGTGACAGTGCGCAAACACTTCGGCTCTTCGGGTGTTTGGGAACAATACTTTTTGGAGGGATGACCGGGAATACGACAACTAGGGCACTTGGGACGATAGGATCATACAGGGTGTCAAAAACATTTCCAGTTCGGTTTTTTTACCGCAAAAACAAGCTAGGCACCGCCGAACGCTCATTCCCCGCCCAAAGGTAGTGCTAGAGGTCACAACCAGATGCCAAAGTTTTAGCCCTATCCGATACCTTATTCAAAAGTTAAAGGTGATTTTCTGAAAATTTTAATGGGAAAATAGAGCCAATTCTTGCCCGTTTTCGGTTTCTGGTGCCATAGAGCCCCATGTATTCGAAATTCCGTCGGCCGCGATTTTCCCATTGAAATTTTCAGAAAATAACTTATAACTTTTGAATAAAGTATCAGTTCGGTCTGAAACTTTGGCATCTGGTTGTGACCTCTGGGGCTCCCTTTGAGGGGATAATGAGCGTTCGGCGATGCCTAGTTTATTTTTGCGGTAAAACAAAATCCTGTGCTTTTTTTGTGACACCCTGTACATTATACTGCGTCCGAGGCGGAAAGGAAACGTTTCACCTGACGACTCTTTGTAAGAACGAGCTCTTGTGGCCCGACTTATTAACAGACTGACACGGACTATAACTTTGTCTAAATCAGGAAGACGGAGAAGTATCACCCTTTTAGTAAAGACCTTCACCGTTAAATGAACAGCGAAACCGATGAGTCGACTGTCTTTGAGTCACATCTGAAGAAGCTATTTCATCATGTTTAGCACTTATGTCCTGTGCGCCAGCAAAACGACTGTTCAGTATGGTTCACTTTGAGGCGCATAAGGCTGTTGCAGTGTAAACCGGAAGGTCTACGTTTTGGTACATTTAGGGTAAATAAAATGAGCACGAATCACTGCCTCAAGGTATTCAAAGTAATGTCAAAGTAATTTCACTACTTTTGCCACATAATTGTAATGTAATGTAATTACTTTTAGTCTGCGTCAATTTCTAATGTAATGCAATTACATATTTGCAGTTTTCAAAAAGTAATTAGTGGTGAAATTTAAATACTTTTTAAAGTAATTTTGACATCTCTTTTGTGTTCATCGGCAGCCCGCATCGGTGACGCGAATGCGTATACATGTTGTGTCGCTCTATATATTGGTTCATTGTGTAGACGCAGTTGTAAGCAAATATTGCTTTGATCGACACTCATTGAGTGCAAACGATGCCCACATATTGCCGTCCATTGAGAACAGATAGAAGTCTATGGAGCTAGCTTTATCGAACGGTCTCGTCCCAAGAATTCAGCGGTGCGAGTTGGCCACACGGCGGCTCAGTCGCGCGCCCAACAACGTAGTAAGCCCAGCCGGTCCGAAATGTGAGACATATGCGACGGACAGCAGACTACAGCGGACCATCAAGAAATCGGGTGTTCATAAAATACGCCTGAATGTTTCGAACTTGGTTCCAACTTCGCAGCCAGCTAGAAATCAAAGCCAGTCAAATAACTGCCAGTGGCGGTGGACGCCGGACAAACAAAACCTAGCGAGCCTAGATCGCCGCAAACAGTCCGTGGACCGGGCCAAGCACGAGCGCCCGAGCTGCATGCGCAACTGGGAGGTACTCGTGTATTCCGGAAACAATCAGCGCCATCAATGAGGAAAAGGCTACAAATAAATCACGGGTGAATCCCTTTAATTCGCCAACTACGGTAGCTGGCAAGGTGGGAGGAACTTCAGTTCACCCTCCTTCAGCGTGAGTTTCCTACCTTCGACATTGCTTTAGCATGGCGTGCATGCCGAGCCCCCGCAATCAGCCGAAGCATCGCGGAACAATATGGAGCGCATGCTGGAGACCGGGAGTTCGAATGATACCTCGCTCTTACTACTATCACGGATGGAAAAGCGCTCAACAAATGTGAACTGAAAATAAAGGTTTAATCGCCGAACTTGTGCCCAACAAAATAAAGAACGAGCGCCAAGATAGCAGAAAAGCGAACGGCGATTTGGCGGTGTAACTGCAAGCAAGAGCGAGACTGACTCGACAAGGTCCCGCGCAGCTCGATCCTTATGTAGTGTGCGTGACTATATAAACAAACTCGGCAAAGAAGCTTCAAGCGTAGCGCGCTCGGGACGAGATTGAACAGGCACTTTCGAGAACAAGAAAACTAGGACGAAATAATAAAGGTTACGCCCCGATCAAGAATTAACGGGAGTCTTCTGGAATTCCGTGACCAAGCGTTGCTTGTTCGGCCCTGCGCGCCAATACCGTATTTACTCGAGTAATAACCGCACTCTTTATAAACAAGGCCCTTTCGTTTACTTTCCCACAAAACACATATCCAGCCAATCATTGCGTTGAACATAAATAACATAGCGAATAACCAGATCAAGAACACGATTCCCCATGCAAGTGCAACCTTCACAGATGGTATCTTTGCACGAAGACGCTATCTCTGTCCTGTAAACAGCTGGAATCATGCTGTCAATCGCGGTGACTGGCAACCTGCGTGCTCCGTGGAAAAGCGAACCTTCAGGTTTTCTTCATAAACAGTGCGGTTATTATTTGAGTAAATACGGTATGTCAGTGTCTGTAGCCGCTTGCCTTCTTCATTTGACGACTACGAGAACGGAATTGAATTTAAAATATCAGTTCACCCCAGCTTATATTTTTGTTGTGAATACCTCTATATGAAGAGGAACTAAATGAGAGAAAGAGCGTGTGGTGCCGTCAGAGCGCCTAACACTGATTGGAAGGATAGTGGGTAGAAGCAATAGCTAGCTTCCTTTGTTCACAGCCAATTCCTCCAATCAGAGCCCGCAAGGGCGGTGACTTCTCCTCGTGTAGGGCAATCGAACGCTGGCCTTTGCGTCTGCCGACCATCCTTCCAAACAGTGCTCTCCTCTTCTCCTCCCCAGTTTCTCTCCGTATATAATGTCTGAAAAGGAAGCACGAACCTGAAAGACTATGTACTTGCAGTCCAGATCATTGGGGTACCCGCGTGGGTAGCCGAGGCTTCTGATGTCAAACAGTCGGCTCGTAAAGATCTTGTCGCACTTCTGCTGCTGCTGGCGGCGGCTGCCTGTGGCCTTCGTCGACGGGTCCGAGCCCCTGGAGGGGTCTGGCCGGGGGCGGCCGGGGACTCTGACCCTGAAGCGCACACTCGTGCTGACGCATTTGGATCTGGAAGCCCGGCCGCGAGTTGGCCGCGTCCGAGTGGAACCGGATCACCTTCTCGTTGCCCTCGAAGTCGTACATGCCTGGGATTGATTGGAAGTAACGTTTCACAATAATTTAGAGCACAGCCAAGTCCAGTTAGAATATTAAAATCGCCTGCCTCCTTTACCTCGACGCAACGTAATCCCACTCGGTTGGCGCCAACTCAGCTATTGGGCCCGAAGCCCAGCGTCCTTCGACGCAACCCAGCCGAATGCAGCACTCGTGTCGAAAGCCCCTCGATGTGTTTGCGTTCGTCGTGCAAGTATTGTCAAGTTCTAGTATACTAATATGATTTGTTTCAAAATTATCTTCTTGACAGTCACCAAATGGTGCGACTATGGTTCCAAATATAATAAAGAAATTAAAGTCAACCACGGAGTACCACAAGGAGCAGTACACGGCCCGTTACTCTTTAATTTAGATGTTAACTAGGTAGCCTAAGCCAAACTAACTAGTAAACGTCTCAGTTTCCTGACGATACGGTGATTCTATACGCCCACAAGAAATATGCAAGCACCGTAGAAAAGGTTCAGGAAGATATTTTCAATATTCTCCGATGGTACCGTAAAAATCAAATAATCGTAAATATTCCCAAAACACAAGTAATATGCTTCCGATACCCAAGAAAGAAAATACAAACTGAAATACCAATAAAAATGCACGACAATAAGTGTAACAACTGTCCTTGCCCGGCACTAGAATATGTCGACAATATAAAATATCTTGGAATGTACATAGACCATAATCTT